>CAJQUW010014104.1:149460-299460 GCA_907163375.1 Prostheceraeus crozeri | reverse complement strand
ATGCACATCATAGGAAATGACCTGAAGATATTCCATGCCAAACATCATGACTCTGGGCTTAATACTTTTCGTTTAATTAGAGAAAACATGGAAAATTTCATTTTAGCCAAATACTAAAATCTGCGTCCTATTGGATATATATGTATGTTTTTCTCTTTGATTGTGTCTGACAAGAAGAGGAACTCACTAGAACTCGGCAGACGTGCCGATTCGTAGTGGGCATAGGGTGTGCATCATTCTGTCAAAGTCTCACTTTCGGCCTCGTTCCCTGCAGACACTCGTGCTGGCTGCCGGACTATGAGGTGTACATCATTCTGTGAAAGTCTCATTGTCGGCCTCGTTCCCTGCAGAAACTCGTGCTGGCTGCCGGACTATGAGGTGTGCATCATTCTGTGAAAGTCTCATTGTCGGCCTCGTTCCCTGCAGACACTCGTGCTGGCTGCCGGACTATGAGGTGTACATCATTCTGTCAAAGTCTCACTTTCGGCCTCGTTCCCTGCAGAAACTCGTTCTGGCTGCCGGACTATATATAGGCTTGCATTCATTTAAGTTATATTAACCAAAAAATGGACTTAAATTAACATCCAAGAATGCTTATATTTTTGAATATACATTCTTGCAGAACATATCATACTGAAATCAGAAATTTTCTCAGCTTGAGATGATGTTAAAGATCATTGGTAGGTCAAAAACCAAAATTGCGCGATTTACTCGCGGCAAAATGAAAACGCTCGACATGTGTGAAAGGCTCCATAGGCTGTAATGTTAGACAAACACCCGCGCGACTTCCACGCTGCAAAAAGTTGCATGTGTGAAACAGTCCTTGCACCGCCAATGTGGTATAACACTTGCAAATTCAATTCATACATTTGTAGCACAGATCTTTAGGAATAATTCAAACGCTCATTCAAGGAAATCGGTTGATTGGTTCAAATTGTAGAGCTGCAGGAAGACACCGTGTTTCTAAGGTAAAAATGTGAATTCTGTTTGAGGCATGATATTTATTCGAGTTATTAAACCAAAGGCTCTTGTTTTCATTTATCTTATTTGATGGAACATGCGAATTTGCATGCGCATTTTTTCTTGTTGATACGGACCGGGTTAGTCATCAAGGAAAATACTTTTTGAAATAAGATTAAGTAAATAAAATAAAGTTGAATTGATTTTCTAAAAAAATATGAAAATATAAATGGAAAGTGAAAATGGAAATATGGAATGATGTTCAGACACTTATTTTCTTCCAATAAATCATCATTGGAGTTGGTCACTGATTTTGGCATGCGGTTGAACTCGTGCTTTACATCTACATGACAAATTCGGCATGAGCAGCTCATTAGACGACATGCACTGTTTGTACAGTGACACACTGTCAAGAAGATCGATTGGAGCAAGTTCTTTTGCCATTAATAATGCAAATTAATAAATAATGATAATTAAAACTGCAAAAATTTGCATATCTCACATTTGGAGACAATTCATTCCGACTGTATCCGCCTTGAGTTCATTTAATAAATCGAAAGTGTATGCACATTGGGAATTTAATAAAATGCGGAGTTACCACTCTACCTAACATACTTACTCTATGAGCTGTAGTTAGCGTCTTGTCTACATGTGCACTACAAGTTCCCGTTGTATTAAAAGTAACACCTAAAATCGCAAGTTCATGGACAGATTTCACGTTCGGTAGACTATCACTTACAATGAGAGTATTTTTGGCCTTCTTGACTAACAAAGATTTGCATTTTGCCATATTGAGCTTTAAATTCATATTTTCAGACCATGTGATAGGCTATTGAATATATTATGACAGATTTTTAATGTCACTCTGTGTGATGCTGTCGAATGACATGCTGATGTGCTGTCTTGCTGAAAAATGACTGAAATGGTACCACTGTATCAATAAAACAATAAGCACACATGGATGACTTCTGCCTTCACTCGCACTGTTTTGTACCGTCGACGCGACGGATTACAGAAGATGCGAGCTCGTCTCCGCCGCGGACTTCGTCAAGCTTCCCAGAAGAGGCGAGGGTGGTCAGGAAATCAAGAATGGTTGTGCTATCTTGGATTGACTAAATACTTGTCATTCTTTCTAGATGTTTGTGGAAGATTTTCTTTTGAAAGAAGGTACCTACTCAAAGTTTTCAAATGATGAGACTATGTGATATTACTGCTGCAGCATCTAAGCAGACCTAGTTATACAGTAGTCTGCGTTCTATGCAAATCATATCATGATCATGAAAATAATTATGTATAGTCTCATGCTAGTTTGTGAATCAGCATGCACAATCATAGAAATTTTGATGCGATTCATCGACAATTATTATGGGCGACCTAGTTTTAAATTTCGTAAAACTATATGTTTAGGTACCTCCTTCAATATCCTTCAATAAGTAATTGTATATATTGAAAATTTTTACATCAAATGATTCTGTTTTTTTGAAGAGATCACATTCCTGCGGTCTAAAAAATTATTTGAGCAGTTGTTAAAAAGTTAAAATTTTGCAAATTTATATACCACTGACATAAAGTCCCTTTTATAGCATGAAACAAGTTGGATTTCAAAAGGAATGAATATTTGATAATTAGCATTGGATATCCTAACTGAGTGGAAAATAAGCTGCGATTATCAAGAGAATTTCATGATCCGTATTATAATGGAAGTGTTCATGAAAAAGTCGCGATATTATTCGTCCTTTCTTGGCTGAAATTTCAAGTTTTTAATTCAATTTTCACCGGCATGATTTTATGATTCACTAAATTCATGTTTCATTTCTTGAATCTGAATAGTGATGTGGACCCATTTACATCTTTCACAGTTAATTGAAATAATTATACTTATCATGATCAGTCAATTCCGTGACAATCTCTTCAAGACTCAGCAATACACAACTGTATTCACCTCGAGTTCATTTAATAAAATCGAAAGTGTATACACATTGGGGATTTAGTGAATGCAGAGTTTACTAATATACTTACTCTATGCATGGAGCTATTGTTGAGAATATCGCATTTTGTGATTTTGTTTAACATAGCCCTTAAATTCCATATATGGAAAGAAGCAGTCTGTCAGCATTAATTCTAAATTGTCCATCAAATCGGAATAGCAATTTACATTCATGATGACTCAGGGATTCCAAAACGACAAAAACGAAATATCTGTCGAACAACTGTCATGGAAACCTATCTTTTTCATTTATTTGAATTTCTAGGCCTGATATCTGAAAAGCTTTCGATCATCACAGTCTCAACGTCAAATGAAAATTGTCCATGAATTATTCACCACACAAGAGAAAGCGCTCACCAAATCTAGGCTATCAAGCTATTACTGCGGAAGCCTCATTTTTGAATTTCACAACTGTTTTATATCAGGCCTAATAATTGCTATCACTGCTTTGTCATTACATCATGAGAATTTCATGTGGGTAATAATCAATCAGTCTGATGGAAATTATTGCTGCATAAAATTAGCAAGTGGATATTACAATTTGAACACATTTTTCACACCCTGATTACAGCGCATAATAACAAACAGAGAAGTGTAAATGTTCAAGAAATTCATGTAAATTCTATTTTTGACGTTAAAATAAAGATGTCATGCTCGCTTTAATTTAAACGTTTCTGCTCAAAAAAGTTTGGCACCTACTAGGATATGCCTAACACACTGCACAGTGCACACATTGGAAAGGCAAGCATCGTCCTTCAAAAAAAATTTGAAGGGGAGTTTGATATTTCAAAGGAAATCTGTCCAACCGGATTGATTGCTTTTCATATATCATGAAATTCAGAGAATATTGTTTCCATAGCACTAGCTCGATGAAATCTCGATTTTTTGGTGCAATTGAGCTTCCGTTAGTGCTCTTTTGATTAATTATTCTAAAGTGCAGTGAATAAATCATCGATATTTATGTTGAGAGTATGGTATAAGGATGCATTATTTTCCATATATGGAAGTCATGAAAGCAAAAAATGAGGCTTCCATAGCAATGGCTCGATAGCTTGGTGTGCTTGTTCTCTTGGGTGGTGAGTAATTGATGGAAAAATTTTATTTGACGCCGAGACTGTAAAGGTAGATTACTTCTCAGATATGAGAATTGAGAACTTTAAATCAATGAAAAAAATGCGATTACCATTATAATAGTTTAAAGAAGTTCTCAGTTCTCAAGTTTTTTACCGCTAGAGGAGTTAAATCATTGTCTTTTTAAATTTCCTCTTCGCTTCGATGGGCACCTTTAATTTGATGCCGAGAATTGTCTTTATGATTCTACTTATTAACCTTAATCAGTATTAACTGCATGCATAATAGCATAGTATTCAAATTAATATTTTCACGCTGTATGGTTGACGCTATCTTGATTTCAGTGAATTTTCAAGATTTTGATGTACAAGTACAATTCGAGGCATCCTGTATGACCGAATAAAATGCAAATGAAAATGGATTGACGTGATGGATAAATAAACCGACATGTAAATGAAAATTGCGCCGAAGTTCACAGACCAATACCTCATATTGACATAAACGTATTTGAAATGATTCATTTTAAGTCCAATGTGAGTTTCCTACTCTCTAAACAGCCTCTTAATGTGCATGTAATTCTATCGCTGAATGCTCGGTAATTCGACTCTGCCTTCCCTAAGATTTTAAACGTCAAATGACAGTGAAAGTCTGATGTTTATTCCTCATTGACGCTGAACCGCCTTGGTCAGGGATGAGATCATTATAGTGTAAAGTCGGGTAATATCGACAATTAGCCACTTCTCTAAAATGAAGCTGTAGGACTTCAGGAACTCATCCATACGTGCAGCAATTTGCACCAACAAGTAGTTAACTCTCAAGGGAGTACAGAAGCTTGGTGGTGCACTTCTGATTGCCTCATCCTAACAGATATCGAAAAGTGAAGTGAGTCGCCGAATTCTACAATATATTGCCCCCTTCAGTGCAACTGTGTCAGCTTCTTCATGAGCCATCTGACAGTTAAGTGCTTGGTTATTCCATAGCATTGGGGAATATAGTTTCGCTGAATAGTAATGACTCCGTCAAATTCTTTAGTTGTTTTAAGCTATGTTGTCACATAGAGTCGATGCAGAGTCGGGCAATATCGACAACCATGTCGAAAGGTACCAAAGAACACTATTTTAACAAGATAATAGTAATACGTTTTATTTTCGTATGACTGAAAATCAATCCGCACAGGAAATTAGGTTTTGCAATATGACACAGCGAATTTATTAAGTCAAAGAAAAAAAGATCAATGATGTTTGTTATACACAGTGAATGGGAAGAAAGAACTTGATCGGCGTTTGGTGTGAACAACGGGCATCACTCAATGACGGAAATGGATGATGAGACTTTTAGGGAAAAGTTGATGAAGAACATTATCACTGTCCTTTATCTTCTCAAAAAATCTCAGAGCAAGAGTCACGCGTCGTGTGCCCATCAGTTCGAACTGGCTACAAGCAAATGCAGACCCACAGAATATGCGGGAGCACCTGTCTGAGTCCTTTTGATCCTTTCGTTGTCCTGTGCAGTCTAACAAAAAGGGGCGCACAGCATTCCAGTATGCTTCTTACAAAGTTGTTATACACCTCAATTATGTCTTTGTGAAGAACATAGGAGCGTAGGTTTCTTATCAAGAAAATTCTTTTGCTCGCCTTACTACAGATGTTCTGAACATGCGTACACTTTAAAATATCGGTTTTTGATCGGTTTTCTGGGAAATTTTCACAAATGGTAATGCCCAAGATTTTCATCCGGCTACAACGTTTCAATAGTAAAATCTTGTCATCGCTTACTTTTGATTTATTGAAATACATGCACTTGGATTTTTGAATATTGATGCATAGACCATCTGATTACATTAGTGTATTCCACGTAAATCATATCTTGAGAGAGTTGTGGGGATTGCTTTTGAAGAGGTACAATGTCGTCAGCGTACTTGACCATCAGAGAAGTACTGTGAATAGTAGTCAAAGAACCTATAAATGCAGCAAAAATAAAGGTGCCTGCCACAAATCCTTGAGGAACTCCTGATGCTACATTTGCGATTGAGCTATTTGTGTCATCAATTGATGAAATTTGGCATCTGTCACTCAAGTAATTTATGAACCAGTAAATAAAATGCGATGGCAAATGACTGTAGCTCAGGACATGAAGTAGTTCGTTGTGTGGCAACGAATCAAATGCACGTGAAATGTCAAAGGAAAACATGAAACATTTGGAAGGATATAAATTCACTAAACTCACGATATCTGCGTTGACACTCCTTGTATATAATGACTTTATCATCTTCCATATACCATGAATAGAGTGTTGCAGTCTTCATGAATAAATTTCTTTTGCCTTCTTGATTTCGTCTTTCACCTTCGACCTATAGTGATGGCACAGAGCAAAGTTTCCAGTTTCCTTTGCGATAAGCCTCGTGCTGGAGATTAATCAGGTTTTCAGGAGTGGCGATACTCAGGGTTTATCTTAAGATGATATTTCAGCGACAATTTTGGGAATATTTGCAACAGCACCGTACAAACACTGCATAAAATATCGAACTTTTCTTGAACATCGCATTGTTAACGGTAGAAGTTATGCCAATCGAAAGAAGAAAGCTGATTGACAAAGTTAACTATATTACTACTGCGATAGTCAAACAATTTACGATATGAATGCACGGAAATTTCAGATTTAGCTTGGACATGAACATTATTGTGGTCGCCATTGTCAAAATTCGGAACGATTTCAGCTTCATGATAAAAGTCAACGAGAGTATGATGCATGTAGCATTTGTCAGGGATCGCAATACCTCTAGTAGGCTGATCTACAGCTTGCACCATGCCGTAATAGCTCGATAAAAAATCCGCAGGATACCTGCGAACCATCGTTTGAAGAAAATATGCATAGTTCATCGTACTTAGAACACAAGCGATATCCAAGAAATCTCTTCTTTCTCGAATCTACTAATCCATCGATTTAATTTCTGACTTTAGGTGAAAGTAAGATGTGCAGCCAATAATGATATTCGCATAATATCACCTGCACATATTGCAGGGCGACATTGGCAGTTCACTAAAAAAGCGTTAAAAAAGGACAAATAAAATAAACTCACTGTAAACCAGCACCTCCTAAAATCGAGGAAATCTGCATCCTAAAGCACCACACACTAGAATTTTAGGAGGTTGCGTGAAATAGAGTGTTGACATACTAAAGAGTGTCTTGCTTTAGTGTGTGATTTAGGAGGTGCTGGTTTAGAGTGTATAGACATTGTACATTACATGAAACGAAATTTTACACATCTGTTGTCTCTTTGATTGTCTGAACTTCATCTTTCTCCACTGCGTTGCACGTTTGCGTTGTATGCGTGAAAAATGTGCGGAATTCTTCTTCGTCTTTTACGAAGATGGATTCGCCTATCCATACTGCATTCAGTTTATGAAATTTCAACTCAGACAATGAAAGAAACAACAAATGTGTAAAATTTCACTTTATGTAGTATAATGTCTTTAGAGTACTATACCTGACAAATTTTGACGCTTCTTTTTGGGACTGTCGATATTACATACCGATTCGATGATTGTCGACTGATTGTCGATAGTTTACACACCTTCTTTCCCCCTAGAATCAGAAGTAAAATCGATAAACTAACGAATTCGAGAAAGAAAAGATTACGTGGATGTCACAGTTCATATCAAAATCAAGAAATACAGCCGTGAGAGCCCGAAAACCATTTTAGTGCGATGATGCCCCCATTTTACCCTGGATATGGCGAACTCTCTCTCCAATACAAGATTCTGTTGCGTTTATTATCGCTTTTCAATCACTCAGCATGCTTCAAATTTAGAGCTGCTGAAATGTCTTTCGTGTCCTCTTTCTTTATGAGAAGCTTTTATTTCGCATCCAGGTGATGGTCTAACTTCGTGCACGATGGTTAGCTTAGCCATATACTCCCTTCGGACGACTGGACACTGCAATAAATTGCCAGTGGCTGATGAAATCACCAACATAGATATAACATTACCATTCGAAAATACAAACTATGATGTACGATTTGTCAGTTTTGGTAACAAAAAGTTGAAACAGGCTTTGAAAGAAAGAGACACGGTAAATAAACATGAAAATTGCGTTGTTTGCCATAAACTTCCAGAAAAATATGATTGTGATATCTCCTGTGTCGTATATCAATTTACTTGCAAGATGTGTAATTCCCACAGAATTAGACAGGTCGTCCCCTCTTCCGTTTGACTAGAAGGGAAGCATTGGAACATGTAACGTAAATGAAATGGCACAATCTGCTGACATAATACCATAGCAATCGAACAATGAGCAACCAATTCAACATTAAACACGCCAAATTGTGCGAAGTTTCAGTGACTGTTATCAACCGGATCACACAGCAAAGAGACACAGACGACATCAAGTTCTACAGAGAAGTTTGTGAACGTTTTCTCGTGCGCCTGCTAACTTTTTTAATAATGATCGGAGGGCCCAACATCATCGAGGAAACTTTTGCGCAATGATCTGAATTCTTCGAATCTGAAGCAATCGCGGCGATCGGAGCATTTTGAAGGAATTCAGAGCAATCCGCAAACGACGCACGACTACTTTTTCTATCTCTGTAAGGTATTAAAAATCTCTTTTTGCCCACTTATTAAGTTCCTGCATGTGCCATCTGTTTGAATCAGTTTGCACTTCTAGCAAAGTGATACGATTAAACAATCTAATTCTGTGGTATTTCCAAATACATAGGAAAAACAACACGTTCTTTTTATAACAGATATAATGAACATAAGAACAGTATTAAGAACAAAAATGATATCAACGCGTTGTCAGAGCACAATAAAATTTGTTGCATGAATCATACAATAGATGATTTTACCATTGATTTGCTGAGGTGTTTGCGTGATCCTGTAGAAACAAGTTTGGTGGAATCTCGTCTCATTGATTTTGATAAACCTTCATTGAACAGACGTCACGAGACAACTGGAGGTTCAACAATTCACATATCGTAGCATCTCATTTTACAGTTAACTGCCTTCAGAAAGGGTCAAGACCCGAAACGTTGGCAACTCCTATAGGGGAGGTTCGGGTATAATGGGCAGGTTTAGACAAATTGTCTACTACCGTCAAAAATACAATGAATTATTTGACTACACAAACACGATGGCTTCTATATAGTTTGATTTAATTGTCAGGCATCCCATAGACTTTTTATCCTTTCTGAAATGATAGAATTCATCTATTTTTGTAAGAGACACGAAATGCAAGGGTTGGCAACATGTTGGTGTAAAATGGGCACCCATGTTGGGGTAAAATGGGCATAAACTTAAAAGCTAATCTATTATTATGACTTAATGTATATTTCAATTATATCATAAACCTATACGTGTCTTACTTGTTGTAGCAACCATACTGACTGTATTTAGGATTGACAACCAGAATAAAGTTATGTATTATTTCAATAATTCAGATTCAAATGTTTACTTGATGATTAATTCATTTTGAAGTTATAAAGTTAAATAGACAGAAGACTAGGCCCAACCAATTCCTTGCGTTCCCAAAAGAAATTTAAAACTATCAAAAACTAATAAAGTACTTATCAAATCTTTTTCAGATGTATCAATCTTCTTCATGATCATTTATGAAGCACACTCATTTCATCACTCTGACAAGCAAACTTGCAAAATCATACCAAACGTTCACTAGTCACTTTCAGAGGCATCAAAACAATGCAAACAGAAGAAAAATGAAAGAGTTTTGGTACCGCAACATTCGTGAGCCCAACCTCCACAGTCAGCACACTGGAACCACTGAAACTTCTTTCTCTCTGATTTGGGTCGATAGCAATTTTCACCACAGATAACACAATCATCCACATTTTCTGATAGGACTGTAGGCCTAATCTTGTCTTTGTTTCTTATAGTGATGGACTCAGTTGGTTTCTTCCCTTTTGTCCTTTGATTTTCAATATTCTCCAAAGAAGTCAGTACGCGACTCCCGTGCGTTTGTGACTTTGCTCTCTTCTTTGACTTCGTCCTTTCTAAGACAGGGAATTTCAGTATTTCGGGTAAATACGGCTTTTACGATTCTTTGATTTTCTGCTTTGTTTCTCGTATGAGTTGCTTCCATTTCAGATGGACTATCAATCACTGACTATCTTGTTTGTGGAACCATATCGGTCTTCTACCTTATCTGGTCGAGCTCTCTGTTCTTCGTCTTCATTTGATTTCTCCATTCGATCTGATGGAATACTTCTCGAGAATGAACTCTGTTGCAGTCGATTCCTGTTGAAGGGAAATATTCCTGTTGCTTCAAAACCCTTGATGGCATTTTCAGATTTCATAGATAAATTCCATGCTAGCAACACTCGACCAAAATCATATCGAGTCCGAAATTTACCTGATTGCAGCTCCTCTTGAAGGCACTTGTTCCATGCTCGCTTGAATGGTGCAAATACTGCAACGTCCAGAGGCTGCAATACGTGCGACGTATGAGGAGGTATGCATATCATATTAATTTTCAATTCATTTGCCAGAGGCAATGTTTGCAGCGAATCGCTATGTGAACCGTGCCCATCAAGAATCAAACATGCTTGTCCTTGTGAATTTCAATGGCAGTGCTTCGAACAGAATTTTTTTCGATTTCTGTTGCATCTTTCTTCAAATAACGTCTGAGTGTTTCACGGGGAATGCCGCACTCTTTCGCAACAGTAAATACTTTTCGTCTTTCAATCTTGACTTTATTGATTGCAGTTTTCATAACTTCTATGGACCATGCCTGTCTAGCAGTCTTGCGGTCGTGTTTCCGTGACATCCTGACAGCAAAAGAGAGTCTTTAAATAAATGCTCATTTAACCCCCGTGATACATGCTCATTTAACCCCAACGAATTGCAACGATGGGGTTAAATGAGCAGTTTTCTGTCCAGTGTTCTACTTGGAATTTGATGAAGTGGCAAGTAAATGGTAGATGTATTACTAAATACTAAGCATATGGATAATGTGTTGGCGTTGTTTCGCTACTCTTACGAATTTTCAACAATCTTTTAGAACCTTAGCAAAATTTCGAGGTTATTTCACAGCCGCAGTATCATGGCGGACTCTTACCTCGTCAGTTGAAGCACGCGTGCAGGAAATGATTCACGTAGCCAAGAGCGTGAAGTTTATCACGGTTGTGATTGCTTTTCTTGTCAGCCAAAAAGAGATCTCCAAACTCCAACAGTTAAAATTGATCCTCTGCCAGCAGCTACACGAGCACATGACCTTTTTCTTAAAGTGCCCATATTATCCGACTGCCCATAATAACCGAACCTCCCCTATCTATACTTCATCTTTCTTTTATTGTGGTATAAATACTTCGAGTGAGAATACTCAAGTTTTGAAAATTTATTAGATATGATCCTCCCTCCCACTGCCATTACTTATTATTTATCACCAATGACTTTAAATGGTAAGGTCATTACACAAAAAACTTGGCACTGGCCTTCGCAGGAATTAAAAGTGAGATTTTTGACTCAACTTTTCGAGATTGACAAAATATCATTTACAGTGTGGCAGCAAACAGTAAAACTTTCAAAATGATCTAACATGAGAATATTAACATTGAAAAATGCGATATAGAAATATCCTTAAGATCATCTATCATGACATAAGAACACCGGTTCAATAAAGTGTTCTGTTATCAACATGTCGATTATTGTTTCATAATCTGTCGCCTATTGAACTTAGTAATTCGATGAGAGTTTAAAATTTGCTCCAATTAAATTCATCGAAGTTAAATGTCAAATTCTCAGTTGCACAGCTGCTTTATCTAATCTTTCAAATTTTAGATTAGCGTATTGAAAGTCATCGTGCAACTTCAATTAAATTTCTTTTGCAAACTAACGCAAGCTACAGAATCGTCTCCTCAAGCTCTTCAAAAACTCGTCTGTGCAACTCTGGTCTTCTTTGGTGATTGCTATGATTTTGGGATACCATATGGAAGGAGTGTAAGGAAATATTGAGAGACATACTGATTTGAATTGTTCAGTTAAGGAACCTAGGAGTATTTTTGCTTTATTACCTGACCACGGGGACATTCAGGACTGGAATCAAGGTAACTTAAGACGTTGGCGCAATGCTTTATTGATTATAAGCACGATTCTAGTCTTCATTGGGTCATTCGCAAACCCGTTAGCTCTCATTGTTATGTTTAAATTCCGAGCAATGAGATGGTCCACAAGGTCTTTTCATTGCTCATTGGCATTTTGCGATATGATTGGATTTCCTCTCAATATGGGCTATATCTGGTCCCTCCTTTTCTACAAAGTACCATTACCGAAAGTCAGTGGCTACTATTTCGTGGCCACATATTGGATGATGTTGAACAGCTGGTGGATTTTACTCGTTATTGCAATAGAAAGGTGCCTGTTGGTTTCAAAAGCATCAAAATTAACTCAATTCAACTGCAAGGCTAAAGCTATCTCTGCAATCTGTATTGTTGTTGTTGTGAACTTCTTTATGGCGTCAACTTTCATTTGCTACCGAATAATTCAAGGATGTGGCTGCATTTACACATGGCCCCCAATATTAAACTCATTACATCTTATTTATCTGCTTGTCAGCTATTTCTGTGTTATAGCACCAGTCATTGTATATGGAGCTTCACTCGTGTGTGTTCTCTCACATCGAATGTGCAAATTGCAGACGAGGCAGTTGCAGCTAAACGCACGTCATTTAATAATATTGACTTAAATCCATTGAAAATATCGTTGTGTACCAGCGTAATTCAATGCTCCGTATGGACTCTGGATGATCCTTGTGAAAGTTCATGCCCTGAAAAACATCAACCCAGCATTTGCAGCGCTGATATATTATTTCTTTGTAATTATTCTAAACACAAATTTCGGGGCTATTTTCTTTATCTACGTGGCCGTGTCGAAAGGATTCCGCAATACCTTACGTCAATTGATGCTTAAAAGGAGTAGCAGATAGATATGTAGAGTGTCAACTCAGACAAGTATCTGTATACAGTGAACATTTTTATACGAACCACGTTCAGTTTTTTGCGGAGATTACGTTCCCGTGGTCCAAAAAATTATTTGAGCACTTTCGAAAAAAGTCAAAATTTGCCAATTTATATACTACCGAGATGACTCTCCTATATAAGTAGTATGAAACAAGTTGGATATCAAAAGGAATGAATATTTGCTAATAAGCATCCTAACTAACCGGAAATTAAGCTGATTACCAAGGGAATTTCATGAATTGTATTATAATGGAAGTCGAGTGAGAAATATGATTATTTACACAACCAGTTTATATTTAAAGCCTATGCTTATAACATGTCTATGTGCGTCTTCATAGCATTCCGCGAGTTGAAGGGCATTTGATATAGCGAGTTGAAGAAGCACGCGTAGTGTTCTTGCTCTCGACTTTGTCAGGAAGTAAAAGGTGTCATAATTTTGAAACAATAAACAATTATTTCAAGATAAATTTTGCTATCATTTGCTCATCACTGATGAAAAATGGGAAGTTCACGGAAATAAAATGTTTGGAGATTTTTTGTTCATTTTCAACAATTGCGAATTAGACATACAATAGCAATATTACATAATATCACAGCACACTAATAGTCACTTGGTGATATCACAAAATATCATTCCATTGTATAAAATGTCAAATTGCATTAAATATATTCATAACAAAAATATAGAGAGTAGATACGTCAAAAATATACAATGTATTCTCCAGTTACTGTTGATATACATTACTGATATGATGCGCATTTGCAAAACTGGTTTATGATATTGCGGCATCGCTTTGCATTAAGTCAATTCGAAATTGTATCACAGAATTTGTCCCTATATCTCAAAATGAAGCTTAAGCAGTATGATGGAGTAGTGCATGAAAAATATTTCCAAAGCCATGCAGTGTCCCCATTTTGGTAGTGGCTGTCTGCGTCGACTGCATTACAAAAGGCAAATCCTTGTAAATTTCTACGACGGAAAAAATGCCGCTGAATTATAATCTGTGATATCATAAAATGTTACCGTTGGATCATTGTATTTTTCTACAATGTTGTAGAAGTTCAAAATAATCCCAAAAACACTTCAAGTTAGTATGTAAACATGTGTGCATAACATAAGCTGCTTGTTAGGAGACTCCCAAGAAGTAAAGAGTAAGAGCCAAAAATTCATACACATCTGTGAATTTATTCAAATCTTTATTTATCCTTTATATCATGTAAAATCTGATAGCTCTTCATTATGTAGGCGTACTTGGATGCATTTATCCATAGAAATTAACAATACCATAGAAAGTCCTAGAATGGAAATTGCATGAAAATTATGGCACACGTCGGGGGAACTTAGTTGGGGCAAAAATGCAACTTGTTCGATCTGGCTTTCTTGTTTTCGGGTTCTCATTTTTAATTATGAAGCCAATTTCTGATCTGGATTGTTGCTCCTTGTCCAAAGACCATGTACACAAAAGCAATAGTGAATTTACAAAATACTGCGGTGACAGGATGACAAAGAAGGAAATCCTTTTAAACTTTCTGTACGTTCATCATTTTGAAATATTGCTCCTATAATCTATCAATAGTATAATCAGACTCTTATGCAACTTGTAATGCCGATTTACAGAACATGCATAACTCCAGCTTGAAATCAGAGGCCAAGAATCTTAGATTATTCATTTTACTTTAAAGGGTTCCCCTGTTCACAAAATTTGAATAATTTTCAAAATCTCTACATGCATTCGAATATCAGTCTCCAAAATATCACATGTGTCATTCAATGATTAATTGAAAAGTTCCAGCGACATTTAATTTATTTGAGAAATGATTGTCGGTAAAGAAACTTTCAATGTGTTTATTCAAGAAAAACGCCAGGTTTCTAGCCGCTAGAAGAAGAAATTATCCAATAACTAGAATTTCTGTCAGTGAATTCTTCAGATGTTCTTACAAAACAGCACACCGACCACTTTCAATTATGACTTTGTGAACCAATTTTTAATTCTCATTCCAATATTGAAACATTGGAAACTAGTTGTCAGTGACTGCTACAAATTGACACAGTATATTAATCCAAGGAATAGTAGGCTATTTCACATGAAACAATGCCGTCATCTCACATACAATTCTCTTCATGAAAATCCTGTAATTAGGTGTCAACAACTTCCACAACCAACTTGGCAAATGGTTTGACTATGATACAATGTTTTAGATCGAATCTGATCTACAAACCATAGATTTTCCATTTGGAATTGGAGCTATATAAACGACTTTCATAGAAAAATGACACTTGAAATTTCGGCTGACAACCCTACTTACTCAGTAACAATGTAATATTGCAGTTTAGACAGCTGAACCGCAATATGCTATGAGGCTGAGGGCTGTCAGCTTATTGCGGTTCCGGTGTCTAAACTGTAATATCATTGTGTTTCGGTTTTCTATGTAACTTCAAGCCATCGATGGTCTGTGATTGGCCGGAGCGAGGACAGGCCATCAAGTTGGCATCATCTAACTGCGTACAACGCGGAAGTGAATATCGTGATCGAACAGCTCACAAGCAGTAGGATGGCAGTAGCTAGCATGTGCCGCATTGCGAGGTCGACATGCATCACGTGAGTATTGATTGGACAATAGGGTTTGCAATCCTTCTTCGCCAACAAGAATGAAATAGTTTAATAGTGTATGAATTGAGGGTATTTTCCTACCGATGTTCCTAGGCAAACTGATTAAAGACAAGCTTATGACGCAGCTAGAAGCTATTTATTAAGAAATGCAGAATATCGACTCCTATGGTATTTTGCTTTCTGCAGTTTTTGTATGTCAACGGCAGCCGATGAGCTGTCAAGACTTGGAGCAACGATTAAATTTCTATTCTCAAGTATTTATTTCAAAATCATTGCGATTGAAAGGTTTCTTTACGTAATAAGCATCACTGAGTAACACTGTTCACCAGAGTTGGAAGTGGGTCGTGGGTCATGGGTCAGGTGGGTCAGGTGGGTCACAAAATCGCGTGGGTCACGTGGGTCGTGGGTCATGTTTTCCCGAAAAATTGGTGGGTCAGGTGGGTCGTGGGTCACATTTAGCGTGGCTGAGGTGGGTCGTGGGTCACCTCGTTGACTCACTTCCAACCAGTTTGACCCATGATAAATTTGACTATCTCAAATACAGTAACTTTCATTTTTCGTATTCTTATCATTCATGAAAAATGAGTCAGTCAGTGTCACTGAAAGGGGTGATGGATGCACACAGTCAAAATATGCAACACTGTTGACTTTCACACGCATTATACAGTTTCGAAAGGGGGCGGAATTCACACAAATTAAAGGCTCGAAAACGATTGCTGCTGTCTACTGAGAGATGTTGGTTGGTGGAGAGAAGTTGTTTGAGTACTATTGTGTATGCTCGATTCTCTGTCGCTGTCTGACGATACCCAATGATGTGTGACCTTCATTTCAGAGATGCAGCTACTGAAGAAGTCAAGTATTCAAAGGTTTTATTCATCTTGAGAATTTTCTTGCAATGCCAGCTGACCTTCGTTTTGTTTGTTTCGTTTGATTTTGTTGGTCTTTCGTAGAAAATATCCTCTGGTAAAGATTAGAATGGTAAATCTCTGGTAAAGATTGATCAGAGCCTAAATATTTTTGAAATATGTAATTGATCAAAATATCTCATTATACAGAGTGTCTCAGAACTATGAAGGCAGCATAAAGCATCTATTCAGGTTCTGTGTGTAGTACATCATGTCAAACGCTATTGCTGATCTTCTCATACTTGAAAGCTGCTTGAATCTGAATTTTATGAACATCATTGTCGTCTGAATCCTTCATATTCCCATAAACATGAGTCATGTCAAGTGCATTCGGCTTGCATTTTAAGAAAGTAATCAAGATATAAAGTGATATTTTAAATACGAGAATATCTGTGAAGTCCAGAGACAATGGAAAGGCACTTATGACTCTGAATATCCACGTCGAGACACAATCTCCCGAATGCGTGACAAGTTGGAGAATGCAGGAACAATTGGAAGCCTCCCAAAGGTCGTTCAAGAACTGCGCGGTCAAATGACATTGACAATTTAGTTTTCTCTGCATTCGGTGATGACTCAAGAAAATCAATCAGACAAGCTGCTTTAGACTTGAATCTCACAAGAGCAACAATTCAGCGAATCCTTCATGAAAGCAACATCAGACCTTACCGCCCAACACTTAAGAATGAATTAAACAAAGATGACTTTGATAGGCGGGTCGACTTTTGTGAATGGTTTTACGTGAAACAGTAACCGATCCAGACTTTCGAAACATGATCGTATGGTGTGCTGAGGCCACGTTTAAATTGAATGGTCGACTCAATCACCACAACAGTATCTACTGGGCTGAAGAGAATCCTCATCAAATTTTGCAGCATGATGTTAAGCTCCTTGGTGTTACCGTATGGGCATCTTTCTTCGCGCGACTTGATAGGTCCATTCTTCTTCAATGGGACGGTGCATGGTGAGAAGTATCTGGAGCTTCTACGTCCCCATGTAATATCGGAAATTAGGAGATTGTAACCGAATGACGAGGAGCTGCCATACTTTCAACTCTGGCTGGAGCTCCAGCTCATTATGACTCCATTGCACAAAGCTATCTCAATTCCTGAGTTGGCAGTGCCATCACTTCATGGTTGGACGTCGTGGTGACATTGAGTATCCCCAAGAAGTCCTGACCTAACTCCATTAGGCTTCATTTTTTAGGGTTATTTGAAAAACAAAGTCTACAAGAATCCACGTCCTGTCAATGTGCAAGAAATGAGAGATAAAATCACATTAAGTGCAAAAAACGTTCTGATGGATCGTATGTCAAACGTCTGTCGCTCTGTGACCTCTCACTGTCATGAATTAATCGCTGTCGATGGACAGCACTTTGAACATTTACGTTGACAAACATGTACAAAATTTCCGTACTGTTAGTTTGAAATAAATATCTGTATTATTTGACTCAGAAGTTAATAGTATTAACTGCCTACATAGTTCTGAGACACCCTGTATTAAATCAAAATATAATCAACATATATGCTTCATATCTAAAGCATTTAGCCGTTCAATACACTTTCGCATCATACATGTTCCATGCATCTCATTGCTCATTAGATGCATGATAATCTGAAATAAGATAATTTCATACAACGGTCATTGATATAGACTTATCCTTTTCACACAGACTTATTACAGCTGGAGCTCTGTGAGGAGATATTTTTTGACACTTCGAATCGATGAAAAGATTCGTTTTGATATTTGATCTGGTATCAATGGAAATAGGAATATTTACATGATGTCGCTAGTGATTGCCATTACAACGTACTCGTACATGTAGCGGCACTCAAATATATCAGTTCATCTATATGTAAATTGTAACCTAATTCATAAATTATAACCTTGTCCTCATGCAATTTTCTATGCATCACGCGTTACGCATGCTTACTCCATTTGCTTTTCAAAGAATGTCATTCTTACATCAAATATACAACTTTCTACTAAAATCTGACATTAGCGGAAGTAAATAAAATTTGAATCGATTGCCATGAGAAACAACAAAATATTAGGTAGACGATTTTTCTGGGATAATTTTCACACATGTAGTATCTAGCATAAATAATGCATGAATAAATGATTTAGGCCTACTGCAATCCTATTTTTTGACTTCATTTGATTAAGAAATGTAAAATTTGATATTTAGTCTGTAGGGCCCTCGACAACCTAACAAATCATCTCTCTACGAGTTATATAGGTAGCACTAAAAACGGATAGTCAATAATTATAACAAGAAACCGAACCTTAGGCATTTGTGGTGCATGAACTTGCTTATAAGATAATTTTGATGAGGTTACATATCTGTTTATCATGTGACAAGTGATCTGATACACTTGAATCTTCATAACAAATCTTAACAACAATTTTGATACTACGAGCCTCTACCAAGATAGACCTAGAATCTTGAATGAAAATGAAACTAAAGATGATATTAAAAAAGGAAATTGCACTGACATCATTCACCCTTGCAGCATGTGGGTCAGGTGGGTCAAAGATGTGGTGGGTCAGGGTTCCCTGTGGGTCAGGTGGGTCATGGGTCAAGTTTGGTTGACCCACTTCCAACTCTGCTGTTCACAGTGTTGGTAAAAAACCCTCCCCTATTTAAAAAACCCAAAAATCTCATAGGTTTCTTCGGTGTTCCCGCTGCTGAATTTCGCTTTTGAGGGCAGATCCTGCATTATTGCGTTTTTTACGTATCCTGCGTTTTTCAAGTCAATTATCAACTGTTGCCATGATTTCAACGTCAATATTCCTGATTAAGTGATTTTAAAGTGGTAAAATTATCTAAAATCATGTGATGCGACCGCGATTGGATTTTAATCGAGGTCGAGATCGAATCGAAGTTGGACACGAAATAAATTAAATAATACTGATTGACTTTGGTACCAGGCACTTGCATGAAAGGAAAACAAAAATGTTTGTGTTTATAATGTTATTAATCACGTATGAACACTGAAAATCCGAATATAAATCTGTGATATAGTTTTATTAGTGAATTACTGCATCATAATGTGCTTTATGATACACACCTTTATATATATATTCCTTTTTCATACCTTTGAAAACAAAATATGCTTCATACTAGCAATTGCAGATAAATATGATATTTTTTCAAGGCTTTAAGTCATACATTGAGCAATGTTTGTTGCTCAATGTATGACATAAAATCGTTAATAAACAATTTTCTTTTGTAAATAAATGAGTCACAAAATTCATTGAAATTATCTAATGACATGAAGCCTCCCGTCCAATCTCAACAGGTACTTTCTATGGACACAAGAATCATAGATATATACACAGACTTAGATACAGGCCTACACATGAAATTTGAATGATAGCAACAAACGCTATGGAAACATAGAAATATACCGCCGCGAGGACGAACTTCTGCATGGAACGAGAATAAATATGAGATTTTCACATGTTTTCACCAGGATTGTCCAAAATCTGGCCCACGTCCTCTTCTAGTTAATTTCAAAAATCATTTCACTCTAAACATCTGTTGAGTCATGTTAAAAAATGATTCTAGAATTTCCTAAACTATCAACTATTTCAAGTTTGAATAGTAAATCTGGATTTTATATTGATGATTTCTCTTGATCTGTTAAAACCCTTTATACCATTATTGAAGACTACGGCAAGCGATTCCAACATTTCCAGCACATTCCTCAATGCATTCAATACTCCGCTGACGGTATTTGTATTTGTATTTATTCAAAAGGATGACAACAGCTGGATGCCAATTACAGTCATCAGATGCGAATGATATACGGATTACAACATTACCAGAATCAAAATGAGACAATAGAAAACCAGATACTGAAAATATACACGTACCTGAAACATATTACAGTATGAACAAATATACTTGATAAAAGACATAGTAGTAAAATACATAGCATTTTTCAAATACTAATGAAATACAACAGATTACCAGAATAAAGGTGAGACATTAAAAACCAGATATACTGTAAATGTACCTACCTGAAATACATGACAATAAGAAAAAATATTAAGGTAGGTAATTATATCCCAAACAGCTGATATCTTATTGCTTGCATTATGTGACTTACAAAGTGATCAGTTTTTCCTAACCAAAGATACTCCGCCAATCAAGCAATTCTGAAGATCAGTGCCTAAATTTGCGCCGCTTTGGATTACGCTTTCTTTCTATGTTTGGAAGTGAGTTTGTTGTGAGTCAGTCACTTAGCCTCAACCTCAGTTAACATTGACACCAAGAAGCTGACCTCCAAAATGAAGGTACGTCCATCCCATTCATTTGTAAGTAACGTGGCATTTTTATAAAACATGTTTCTATGAATGAATTTGGGAAAATTCTTGTGCCAAATGTTTTCAAGCTTTCGTCACATGCTTTCATAATGAATATCAATATATTTAATATTTGATTCGTTTACGATGGGTCTATTAGCGGAAGACAGTGAAAAAGTTGAATAATGTGAACAGGAGCCTGCACCTATTAAGTCTGGACAACCCTGTTCTACACCTGTGAATAATACGAAAATATGCACCTTCCGAGTTCCTTTGATCTACGAACTATATAAAAAAAAAGACATGGTAATTGAAGTTTTCGACCAATATCAGTTTTGGTGTGTTTACTCCGACTATGAGAGATCTATTGACTCTAGCTACATAATTTGCGGCCTGACATGTCTTCATATCGTCTTCTATTGCGTTCTATCAAGTGCTAGAAAAAAATTCTTTGTGCGATGTTATCAAGAATGTGATTAGATGCTTAAGGTTTGAGCTAAAATTTGATCAAAATGTCATATATACACTGTAAACTGTAGGGCACCAATTTAGGCACGAAGCCGAAATTTCGTGCCAGTTAGCGCCTAGTTAGTGCCTTTCTAGTGCCTCGAGGCACCAGCAGGCGCCACGTAGGCACTAATAGGCACCAAACCAAATATTTGTTTATCCAATGAAAGTGAAGGAAAAATATATGGACACAAGCTTGGCACTATGAAATTCGTGCTACTTGTGCCTTGTGTTGGTTAGAATTGATGCCTCAATTTCGTACCTAATTCAAGCAAAATTTCGTGCCCTAGAGTTTACAGTGTACCCAACTAAGATGCTTGGTGAATCCAAATATGTTTAGTTTTTGTAAGTAAAGGTATATGGTTGCATGATTTCATGCCCTGAAGATAATGCCAAAAAGCCATTGCTCTAGAGGTAATAGATCTCGAATAGTCGGAGTAAACACACCAAACTGATAATTTGGTCGAATACTTCAATTTTCCTTCAATTCATGCCTTTTTCTTTGATCTCGTCTGTAGATCAAAGGAACTCGGAAGACGCGCATTTTCGTAGTAGTCATGTGGTATAGAACATGCTCATGAAGTATATTTCTATGTCTCCATAGCGCAGGCCTGTGATTAGCCTATGAGAAAAATTGAGGATTTTTTGCAAAAATTTGAGGAATGGAAACGGAGTCAGTATGATAATTGCAAGAAAAACTACAAATTTTAGCACGGATTTTGGGCCAAACTTCAAATCATGAAAGTCACAACAAAGAAGGCAACCCCAGGGTTGACCACACCACACTCCAACAGCAATGTTTGAGGTGGTGTATATTGCAAAGGAATACTGACTTGGTCATAATCACTTCCCGCGTTGTTACGAAATTAATTTGTTGCCTCAAGTATTATCTGCTTAGAATGTGACGAACAAAGGATGTCAGATCAAGCTGCTGATATCGCTGTGCTTCACGCTATCGTCTCCAATTCAATTTATGCATGTCAGATTTGGATACTGCAATTTTTTGAATATAGGATATATCCTCAACTATACATCCATCTGGGACTTTGTGACGATTAATTTTTACGGACTTAAGACAAATTTGGGAGGAGAGTAACCCAAAAGTATAGAAAGCTTAAAATCGTTGACGGAATGTTTGTGACTTAAAAAAGTTAGTAATTTATTATGAAGGATACGCCATATTACACACTGATTTATTAATATTACGTTATACTGCATAAGTTTTGGTGAGTCCTGTTTACTTGTTAGCGCTCTGATCACATCGCTCCGATCTACGTACATTCAAATGAACATGAATTCTCTCATACAACACAAAACAAGTGTCGGGAACAGGCTTGCCAGTTAAGTTGTTGGTCTCATACAGGCAAAGAGTGAAAGATGATCACCTCTATTCGCATGAAATTGCGCAGAGATATTGACATCCACATCTTGCAGTAGACCCAGGTAGAAAATCTACCAACCCAGTACTATGTGGTTAAATGTCTTAATTAATCTGAGTTCCGCATACAACGATAAGCAATGTGTGCACTACTTTCACACCAACCTGTGTCCAGCAACTATGATCTCCTGCCGTTTGGTCAACTGTGTGAATTTTGTAAGAATTATGTATTCCTTAGCCTATCTATCGAATGTTTATTTCATATCTCGATTAACTGGAAAAAAATCTCGAGGAATCAAAATGAATGATTGGATTTCAATGCAAACATATGTACGAGTATATAATATAATTTTCTTTTAATCGAAAAAGCCTTGCTGTTGTTTAAATGGCATTTAGTGCCCAAATAAATGCCATGTATAAACAACAGCAAGGCTTTTCGATTAAAAGAAAATTATATTATAAACAACATACTGTTCAAGCGGAACTATAAAATTTTATACATGTAAGAGTAATGATAGTAGCGCCTACTGCCTGTGCTCTTGACAGTCGATGGTAGAGCAGTGTCTGAAGTTAGCGGCATGCGATCAATTTTGATTGACATCGTACGTTGTCAACCCCTGCTGGCTTTGATTACTCCGGCCGGTTTCAGCCCTGACTCATATGAAATTATTTATAAATAATAATTTATATTGATGGAATTTTCTGGTAATGCATTCCCAATTTAATGTGTATTTAACTAACTTTTGTAAAATGCTCTAAAAGTAGGTTTCGTTATAGATCGCAGATTTCCTTTGCTAAGACTGGCCACTTTGGCAATGTTTTCCACGGTTTTTATGCAAGTATTTGAGCATTCCGAAATCTTACTCCGGTGCAGAGTTGCGGGTACAATTTCTGTGCATGGTTTATATTTCCTAAAACTATATTTATCACTGTTCTAAACTTGCGGAAAAGCCCTAAGCATGCTAGTATGTTTCAATGAAAACAGAATATTTTGGAAATCGTGAAAACAACCGCAGGTTAAAATTTTGGTTAAGCATCGTTTTTGATAACAAATGTGCACATTCAGCATCTGCTTTTGGTTTCATCTTTTGTTAAAGAAAGAAGTTGCAGAGGCCTGCTCCTCACAGCAGGCCTATTATCATTTCAATGATTCTGATTTCTGTAGTAGCCTACTATAGAATTAGCTGATCAGAACCGCTTTTAACACCTATGAGCTGGATGATTCGCATGCAACATGCAAAACTTGCAATTGCATACATGTACATGTACATTTGAAAAATTTCTCTTCTTTGTCCATGACTCGGTCTCCTACGAAATTTGTTTCATGACTAGCTAGCAGTTTCTCTACTTAAAGCACATGTACATGTATGTTCTCTGCCAGAACTGCATGTGCATATATTAGTTTTGCAATTTCCAATTCATACAAAGTGGCAGTAGCAACGCTCGCATCACCTTGGCCTCCAGACAAAAACAGTGCGAACTGAAGTATAGGGCGCACAGATCTCTCCAAATGTGCACCTATAGCACAATGCAACTAATATTTAAGACTCACAGTTTACGAGCAATCATAAAAGTCAATCATTTTGCAAACTTCAATTTTCAACAAATACACTTTATCATGTCTTAATAGTTGTTTCCTGTAACGTAAGTGATGCAATTGTCATTCATATTTTGACATCCACTCCACTTTCTGTTACGTTTTTATTAATTCACATGTTTTCCTGACTACAAGTTTTCAAATGCACAAACCAAGAAATGCAACTGCACATTTGAATTTAGAACTGCAGAAATTGTGTCCAGTTGCATGATTGTCCGCGATGATTGGTGTGGTACATTCGAATATGCTGTACTGTACAACAACAGTTTCCATTTCCTAAACCTGAGGATTCGCGTTGTTGTATTTCACTTGGAGAACGCATTAAGTGAATTACATGTGCTTGTATGTCGGCCATCCTTATTAGGTACTAGTCTCAAAAGGGTATTTCGGTCTATCTTTCAGTATTTGTACAAATCTCATGGTTCCTATTTCATCAAAGTATAGAGCCCTAATGATTGTTTAGGTGGAAGTTGCTTTGAAACCTTTGCATCTATCAATTTAGGAGATAATAAGAGACAAAAGGTCTGATCAACTCAAAACATGAATTCATTATGCTGAAATCACATTTTTTAACTTCATTTAAGTTAGATAAAAAAATACAAAAAATATCATGCGAAAGCGATAACTAAAAATACAATCCCAAGTTGCATCAGTAAAGAAAAATGCCTAATATAGTCATTTTGCTTTCTATCTTTGACTAAGGATGATTTAAATAAACTAGAGCTATAATTGGAAATTTACAGCTCTAATCATCGTATCATGGTATTATACTGAGTGAGTGACAAGAACTTAGAACCTATGGTAGGTTCTAATCATTGTATTTGACACACGTGCTGAAGTGACAGCAAGCAAGGTTAGACCTAGGGTTTTGGGTCGACCTTGGGTAAGTGATACAAAACTTGGGTTTTCTATTAATGCTGAATATATACAGATCAAGTTACAAAAATTAATATTTTGATTTGAATCTTAGGAGAGCTACAGGATAAGAGCATAAAGTTATGATATTTTATCAAATTTCCACTGGATTCACAGAATATTTCAAAAGTGAAATACTTGTGATTATTAGCTATTTCATTCTGGACTTGACAATACCGCGCATTGAAAGTTCATACATATTGTATCTACTGTAAGTTTACATGTTTTTTGCTGCATTTGTGCATATTGAATTGTTATATATTCCGCATATTTTACATCTTCGCAGTTATCTTCTCACCCTTAACTTTCTGCGATAGCCGACATTTATCCAAAAATTAAAATCATTCCGATTTCGCATTCTAAATATGTTTAACCATTCACTTACTTCGCAGCTGAAATATTTATCAAGTTTGTTTATATTTCTGAATGATAAAATGAAAAACAATTGCTTTGCTATGAGCAATGTGTAACTCAATCATAACTAAATCAAAGATCTTCAATTAGTCAGTATATCAGTGTAGGTTAAATTAAAAGAAAACTTTATGACGTAATACATGTATTTAGGCGACTAATTACATTAATTATTGCAATAATAAATCGTTTCCCACTAATACCACACTTCTCATGGGCCCAATAGGAATTTTGGCCTATAGAAGAATCTTTATGTCAGCACAAAATATAAAGAATGCACTTCGTCTACTTGATTTCATTCATTTATTTAAACTTGGATTTTTGGTTTTGACCCCAAGATTTTGCCCAACCTTGCAGCAAGCGGCGAGGGTGAGAGTTGTCATCTCAAAGTTCGAGAGATGAGATTTTTGTCTCTAAACTGCAGAGGGAGGGTTTAACGTTTGCTGAGTTTGAGTGTAGCCTACTTTTTAATAATTACTAATTCTTCAATTGTCTGCTTTATGATACGTTAGTGGAGGTTCCCAAATTTCGTGTGCCTGTGCAAAAAATGAAGCTTTATCGTGTAGTAACCCTATGTTGATGTTGCTTATCTCAATTTTAGATGCGGATATCCCCATGTTCGGCTAGAGGCTCATGCGACTGATCTTCACAAGACGATATTTCCTATCGAAAAGCCGCTACGTTTGGGAGGAGATTCTCATCGACAACCAAGTGCTGACAAAACAATGTTTAGTGTTAAAGGTATGTAGCCTCTCCCTTCTATAAGGAGACTTCCACTATCAGTGCCTCTCGATATGCACTTGCAGACTGCTAAAATATTGTTGCAAACATTGTTCGATAAGAAGCTTTTAACCGTTGACATGATCTCTTCACTGCATCATCTCTTAAAGTTCACCACTATTTTTTGAAGGCGGCCCAGAAATGTATTCCAATATATTTATGGAAAACGTAAGAGCATAATCTTTTGCTGTACCCTACCTTCTCTCCTTTGTCTTTACATATCCAAATTTTATTCAAACAAATGTAGCGAGGCAGACACTATCTTCCTATATTTATGCTTCGTGGCGTCAATATTTTGCTTTCATGTGAGATGATAGACATTATTGTAATTATTAATATTGAATATTGTTATATATTTTTCAAAAACTTTTGATCAGACTTTTGATGAAGTTGTGAAAATATGATCCTCTCTACATGCGTTGAGTCATGTTAGACCAGACGAAGCCCTTGCTAGACTGTCCACGACGACGGCGAAACTGCTGTTTTCATAAGTAATGCAGCTTGGGGTCCTTTAAAAGACTTTGGAACTGCTTTCTTGAACTTAAGGAAGTATTTCACTGAAGAGACTTAGAGGGCCAGAGATTTTTTATCCAAATTTGAGGAAAGTCCCTTTCAGTCACTAGGAGGCTAAGATAGCCGAAGACAGCTTCTTGTAGTGATGAAAGGAGTCGCGAAAACAATATAAATTGGAAGTCGACAACATCTCTCGTTTTCGGGTTTTCCTCAAATTAAGGAAGTATGTTTCTCTTACCTTTTATATGAATGTTTACTTTTATCTAGTTATTTATTTCAGCGCATCGTAGAATTGGAACAACTGCATGCATGCTCTTATCTGATGTGAATGAATTTTTTCCACTATCCAGTTGTATATTGTGCATGAGTCCTAGCTGTTGCTATGTTAATACATGAAAAGTTTCATTATCAATTGTTTTGTAAATTTCATCAGCAGCAACTGCGGGAAGCGCACTGATCTCAATGATGTTGTCATATTTAGCACACAGCTTGTTGGTCAAACAGTCCCACTCTAAGCAATTAATATTAAACTTCGAGGTTTATTTATAGTGCTTGTACTAGGCAGAACATTGACAGCCTACGCAGCACCATACTAGGCAATTATCATAAAACTTGGCAGTTTATGTATGGTGCTTAATAAGCAAAACATGAATAGCCTACGCAGCACCATACTAGGCAATTATCATAAAACTTGGCAGTTTATCTATGGTGCTTAATAAGCAAAACATGAATAGCCTACGCAGCACCATACTAGGCAATTATCATAAAACTTGGCAGTTTATGTATGGTGCTTACTAACCTACCTATTAAGCATAGCATATTTTTTTTACTCTGGTTATAAAGGAAGTTCAAAACGTCATTCCATGACAGTTGAAAATCTCTCATTTCTTCAGAAGTTAAAATGTTTAGCAAATAATCAGGAGTACGAGGTTGTAAAGAAGATCTCTGGTGCATCCTTTGTTATCCATATTTTAGGATGAAGTTTATAGTCTTCAAATGAATGAAATGATATAATTTTGTTGTTTTTGAAAATTTTGTTGGCCGACAAGCAAAAAATTATGCAGTCACATAGAATCCTGTGTACTATACAGTGTATAATAATAATAATGCTTTATTGAAACCAAAATACATAGAGCGGTACATGGTTATGACTGCAAAGTCATGTAAACTGTGAAAATCTGACAAAGGAGTTGGTGTAATAAGATGGTTTCCGCAGAGGAGCTGTCAGTTGCCTTTGATGTCTAACTTTGCTGATATGTTGACGGACGTTGAAAAAGGAGGACATGTGATAAGTATCATGATGATGAGACACTTTGCGGATGAGTTTAACGCAAACACGATCTAACATTTGTCTTAGGGATGACTTGTTGTACATGCTGCACCAACGTTTGGCCAAACGATCCAGACGTTCAAATTTACAAAAGTGTTTCATTTTCATATCACATACAATGGGCCAACAAAATGATAAACGAGAGAAAACAAGACCCATGTATGCCTGCCACACAACATGATCTTCATTACAACTGATCTTCAGACGCTTTACAATGGACATAATACTACAGCATTTTTTGTATAAAAACGAGACATGAGAGTCCCATGTCAAATTAGCACTAAAGAAAACACCGAGGATTTTCAAATTAACAACTTCCTCTATGAATTCATCATTGATAACAATATTAGTACATCTGGTGGGATCAAAACGCTTAGAAAGAGTCATACATTTTGTTTTATTCGCATTTATTGTCATTTTCTTTTGGGCTACCCAATTACAAAAGGCGTCATCGTCCTCTTGAAAAAGATCATTACTGTTGTTACCATTGGATAAGTGAATGAGGGTTATATCGTCAGCATACGAAATAACCTTCGTGTTAGCGAACTGTGGGACATCATTAATCATGACAACAAAAAGTAGAGGTCCTAACACAGAGCCCTGAGGCACCCCACTGGTCACCTCTCTCCAACGTGTGGAAATGCCATTAGCGTAAACACGTTGAAAACGATTTGACAAAAATCTTTGTATGAGATTCACTACAAGGGGATTGGAAGGGAAAAGGGTTCCAAGACTTTGGAGCAAGGTGAGGTGACTGAGTGAATCGAAAGCCTTATAAGAAATCAATGGCAAGGAGTCGACAAAAGTTTGAGGGGCTGCTAGCGATGTGTTGAAGGGAAGTGAGACGAATGGTCAGAAGGGCATTAGTACAACCTCCATTATCACCTGGGATGAAACCGAACTGTCGGCGATCGAATTTGCCTTGTAGGGAAGGTAGAAGAATAAGATCTCGAATCAATTTCTCAAGACATTTGCTCAAGAAGGGCAAAATGGAAATGGGACGATGAGCACATGAATCCTTCTTAGGGAGCGGGAGAACATTCGCTTTCTTCCAGATATCGGGAAAGATGTTGGCTTGAAGGCATAGATTAAAAATCCTTGTGATAGGGGAAGCAAGTACAGGGTGATCGCGATCTTCTTGCGGATTTTCTTTGTGGCGTTCGATGGGTTAATCTAAATATGTAATATTTAATTTTCGGAAGATAATTTGTTTATTTCTCACTCTAATGTTTTATGAATTAATGAGACACTTAATAAAAGTCATAGTCCACTGAATGTTTTATTTCGATGGGTTAATCTAAATATGTAATATTTAATTTTCCGAAGATAATTTGTTTTTTTCTCACTCTAATGTTTTATGAATTAATGAGACACTTAATAAAAGTCATAGTCCACTGAATGTTTTATTTTAATAATTACAAAAGATGTTCAATATGGCCTCCATCACAGCGTATGCAAAGTTCACAACGTTTTATAAAGGAATGATAAGCACGACGAATAACATCGGTGGTTATGTTGTCCAGTAAGAAAGTTAGTTTTTGTCTTAATTCAGTCAAAGTCTTGGGGCGCGGTGCTTTGTAAAGGTCGTTTCGTATCTGTCCCCATAGCCAAAAATCCAACACTGATAAGTCCGGGCTTCTTGGGGGCCAAGGTATAGGCCCGTCACGACCAATCCAACGATTTTTCATCTTTGAATTCAGGACTTCTCGTACTTGCCGAGCCCAATGTGGCGGTGCACCATCTTGTTGATACATTCGTGTTTGATTTCGTCGCTGCGTCATGACTGGAATAACCTTGTTCAACAAGATATCCTTGTATCGTTCCCCATTGATGGTTTCTTCCAACACTTGGTAGGTAATCCCATCATGAGGTGAGACCATAGCCCAACAAACTATCGAAGGTGACCGCATTGGCTTCTCAACAGTTAAATGAGGATTTGTGCGGGCATACACAAAACGGTTGTGTCGGTTGACGCTTCGTTTGAGGTGGAATGTTGCCTCATCACTAAAATTGATATCAAAGATGAAACTTGGATCTTGTGTGTGGCGTTCAATCATTAAGCGACAAAATTGCAGTCGAGTAGGAATATCGTCAATCTTCAGTTCCTGTACAATCGTGTGCTTCCAATGCTTAATTCCCTCTTCCTTTAACACTTTGTGCACTGAGGACTGAGCAAGTCCGACCTCTTGTGCAACCTTTCTTTGCGATGCGCTTGGATCATCTTCGAAAGCTGCAATGACTTCTGTCCTCTTGACATCCGAAACTCGCCGCCGACTATGATCACCTTTTCGTTCTCTTGGACCAACAGAGAGGGTTTCTAAATACCTGTTCTTCCAGTGAAGTAACGTTCTTGCCGGAGGAGGTTGCTTGTCGAACTTCTCAATAAACATGCCTCTGGCTTTCTCACAATCATACGTTATTGCGAATGCAACAATTGAAGCAATTTCCTTGTTCGATAAGTCACGATATTCCATCACGATACCAAATCGTTTGAAGTGGGGAAAACCTTCGAGATAGAAGCGCTTAAGAGAGTCCGCCAATGGAGAGAGTCCGCCAATGGAGAAACAGCACGTAAACAATAGACACGCAGGTTAGCTCGACTGACGTCAGGGAAAGGGTAATGCGCAATCTCAGTCAGCCAACAGCCAAAAGCGATTTTGTAATTATTAAAATAAAACATTCAGTGGACTATGACTTTTATTAAGTGTCTCATTAATTCATAAAACATTAGAGTGAGAAATAAACAAATTATCTTCCGAAAATTAAATATTGCATATTTAGATTAACCCATCGAACGCCACAAAGAAAATCCGCAAGAAGATCGCGATCACCCTGTATATCAATCAAGGAGCGAAAGAAGATGCCAGAAACACCATATGGTCCAGTAGAGTTAGACTTGGTGTTCTTCACCATGGTAGTGACTTGTGATTCCTCAACTGTCGGGAAAGAATGATCCTCACACAGAAGATTGTCATTATCGAAAAAGGAAATATCAGAAGCAAGAAAATTGGACTTGAAAGTGTCATTGATTTCAAGAGCTAATTTTTCATCGAGCTTTCTACTTTGATTCCTCCGAATTTGTGAGTTGATGAGTTTCCAGCTATCTGAATTGGACGATCCAGCAGTAAGATTACATAAGTAACGTCGCTTATTGTAAGACTCCTCAAGAAACTTCTCCCTCAAGTGCAAGTACTTAACCATGTTACCACGGGAAAGGGCTTTATCGCGATCGTCAGATAGAACCTTCAGGGTAGGGGTCATCCAAAGTGGGTCAGTATTTCTCATGCGAACAATTCTCTCAGGAAAAAAGATATCGTAAAAAAACTGACATAGAAATTGAAATTCAGATACAATTTGGTTGACATCATTGACAGAATCGGTTGGGCGAGAACAAAAAATAATGTTCCAGTCAACAGAGGCCAAAACATTGCGGCAATTTGCAAATGAAGATGGAGTAAATGAACGGGTTTTAACCTTGGTGGTAACAATGGGCTTGGGAGAGAGAGAGGTCTAGCAAAAATACCTAAATGATCAGAACGACGAAGAGGACTGAGGTATTCACAATCAGCATAAGACAGGGAGTCAGATACGGCAATCACGTCAAGAATATTTGTCTCTCGAGTTGGTTGTAGAACCAATTGTTTGAGGGAGTTATAAGCACAAAAATTAGATAACTGAGTCCCTAAATCATTAATGTCACCAGTTACAATAAAGTTCTGGGAAACACTGTCATCGATTAAATTTTGTATAAAATCTAATACACACCCATGGGCGTCTAAATTATTCCAGTATGGGTGATATAAAAGAATGAGTGTTACATTAAAAGAATCAAAACGGCATGACAGTACATTAGATCGGGAATTAGGAATAGGACAGTTCGACTCTAAATGTACATGTATGTCAAGTTCAGATTTTAAGTAAATTGCTACACCGCCGCCATGACAATCACGATCTAAGCGAATAATGTAGTAGCCAAGAATAGATATCGCCAGATCGTCAATATTTTCATCAAACCAAGTTTCAGTAACACAAATGATGTCAGGTTTATGTTTATTTATACGAAGGTTAAGATCTTCTACCTTGTTGAACAGTGACCGGCATTGAACAAAAGAACAGAGGGCGGCTTGGTAGGAAAGGACTTTGGCTTGCGCAACTTGGGACGTAGAGATCTAGTAATGGGAAATTGTTGTTGCTGATTCACCGAGAGGAGGGCCGATCGCGAATTCTGTAAGTGTGGCGCATGAAAACTGAGAGGAGAGAGCGACAGGATAGCTAAGTAGCGTAGGGAAAGAAGTGTACACGATGTTGTAACAGCGGCCGATCACGGATGAGATGAACAGCGTGGACCTGTGCATGGAGGTAGGTGATGACAGGGAGGCAGGAAACATGAGTCACGATGATTTGGGAGAAAAGTCATGACAAAGAGAATTGACCAGTTGAGATGAGCTGAGCAGTTTAAAAGTAGTTGCAATCGAGATTAATTGATGTAAAAAAATATATCAGTCGAACGAGCAGGTACCGACAAATCGGTGGATGTAAAAAGTTTGCATGAAATCACAGTATTTCGTCAGATAATCAAGTTATACGGAAACTGATGCAGTTGTCAAACGAGCGGGAAGATGGACAACCTCTCGCTACGATGTCAACTGAAGTTGTGATACCAATGCAAAATCTCCCTGATAATATCAGTTAACGTGCAATAACTTCAATGTGCTAAAGGTATTGCGATATTGTGATAAAAAAATCAAGTTAATTGAAGAAAACCCGAAACGGCGTCCCATGACGTTGTCTTCGTTATTCCATGACAATTGAAACTTCTTCAAAAGGTAGAGCATCTGACGAATAATCAGCAAGACGTATAATTGTAAAGGAGGGCTGTAGCATTATCTGTCCTTACTTACGGAATAAGTTTTATGCAAGTTTTATAAAGCAGAGTTTTCAATTGAACGACATGATAATATCTAGGTATTTCATTTGCATCATTCGACGGCAAATGAGTTTTTCGGCCAATATGACAGTTAAGATCGTTCGTTAACGAAATGATTTCATAGTTTATACATATGCGGGCATGCTGTCTATGAAAATGCCTGCAAAAAATTTCTAATAGCATAGGAAGATATCATGATATTCTCGTCAAAGCAGGTAAAATGTAAAAAGTCGTCATTCTATGACGATAAAAATGCATTGTGTTCACTAAGCAGTGATCAAAACATTAAAGTGGCTCAATTTGTTGATAGGCAAGGAACAGTTGGTCGAAATAATCGTTTCGTTCATACATTCCTCCCAGAAAATGTTTGATGCATCTAGGCATAACTACAGGTCTTCTAGAACATCCCCAGGTAGTTCGTAAACTTAAATTGTGCTGACAGTGAAAGTCTACATGAGTTTTAAAAATAGTACTCAAATACTGTCACTCATACAGTGGATGAGCAAAGAAAGGAACACAGATGGGCCATCCGCTCCGTGGACGTTGACCGTTCGGAGGTGGCTCGACATTCTTTTGAGAGCGACCATTTTATTGATATGGAGTCCATGGAAGAGTTGGAGAAGGAGTCGCAGTGGCGAAAACGTATTGTGAAGGAGGCACTCTGGACACGAAAAGTTCAGTCTTTCATACAGCGTGAAGCACAGTATTAGTGACCATTGGAACTTTTTTTGACTTTCTTCCTTTCTTGACTTTTGTTTTACTACTTATTTTCCTTCATTAGTATTATGTCTTAATCGTTCTTTTGACGAGAGAATGTTATTTGTGTACGAATAGATTTTGCTTGTCACGTTTAGTTTGTCAGACCTTGAGTATTATTCATTCCGTGCATGGCTTGTGATCATTCGCCTGAAGATGGCTGCCTGTAGCGGCTGAAAGGCCTCGCCAATAAAGAGAAATCGACGACATCGATCGTTTTGGGCTTCCCTCTCACGAAAAGTTACAATGCCTGGCCTTCTCTCTTCTATGAAAACTGTCACTCATTTTTGTAAAATACTCAATTTTTCTGTCACCACAATTTGAGTTTATGAACTACCTGGGGATGTTCTAGAAGACCTGTAGTTATGCACAGATGCATCAAACCTTTTCTGGGAGGGGTGGTAAACGAACTCCTAAATTTAGAGCCCGTATGAGAAACTGCTCCTTGCCTATAAGCAACTTTTCAATAAGAAAGCATGAGTATGAAAATTTATCAAGCCCAAGGAAACGAGCATTTTCTGAGAATTCTGATGTGATGCTGCTGATTGAAATCGGTGGATTTAACAGAGAAACGGTGGTATCGTTAATTTGTCAAAACATCGTGACTTTATCGATAGAAAATGTCGCAACCTTGCATTTTAGTCACAGATTGGTATCTCCAGAATCAGGAAGGAAGTAAGAAAAGTTGAACTCAAATCATTCCAATGTCTCCTTTACGAATTTTATTTCAATATTTTTCTCCTCACCGATACCGAACGCTGATCATTTTTTTATGTTTTCCCATTTATTGATTATAATTGAGCAGTTATGAGAAGAATGTTGACAGGAATTTGAAAAAGATCTATTGGACGAAGTGAAATGGATGAAAAGTGGACGAAGCGAGATGGACACATGCTCGACATAGCATTTACCAGGGCACAAATGGCGGAGATGCGGGCTACCAGCAAGCGATTGGAGCCCGGCGACGACCGCTCCATTATAAGTGACTAAGTAAAAACTTGGATTTAATGAAATCTGCTATTATAACTAACTAACTTAAGCGAACGTTTCACATAGTGAAACTACATATTTATATTTCTAAAAATCAAAATATTCAGAGATTATCAATTTACATCTAGAAGACAGAATTTTTTTCATCGAATAAAAATTCTTTACTATATTTTGGTGATTTCTATAACCATATTATGCCCGTGAGACTTGCTGCAATTAAAGTTTTGTTGATTTCTTAGAAAATTAAGATAAGCATCTGAATTGTTCAGCATTTCAAAATTTCGATATTTTCATAAACGATCCTAACATAGAGTATTACATGTTACTGAGTAGGAATATGTATCGCAAATATTGATTTTATGAAGACTCATTAATGACCCATATATTGTGCATATAATTTTCTAAAAAACGATCACATGTACATGTACATGTGAAATTCTGAAGAAAGAAATTATATTTTAACCCTTTCGATCCTGTTTCGCATCTATGGCTTCCTCTCCTACACTAGCTGCCTGTAAAAATCATAAAATTTCGGGATTTTTCAAATGCTGTTTACTCGACCAAAAAGTGTTGTGCTGACCCCAACCAACACTAAATAAGATGCCAAATAGATCGAATAGTCCCCTAACATCAGAAAACATGCAAAAACAGTCGAAATTATCCAAAAAATTTATATTTTTTTAAAAATACAAAAATCATCAAATTTTCACTTGGTGGGACATTAGTCATGTTTAATAAACTTATTGAAACAGTCACCCAGGCAAAGCCCAGGCTTGTCAGGGCACGAATCACAGATGTAAGGTGATTATCTTCTGATTCCGTTGCTGAAACAGACACGGCAACGCTTCAATGGATTTTTCTCGCCAGTTGTGGATGGGATTCTTTTTTGCACATGTGTAGTCGTGCGCTGTTCCTCTGATGGTCGTCTTTTTCTTCTGGCTCCCTTTGGTGTTGATTGCAAATCTGTCAAGACTCGTATGGCATCCCTTAGGAAGTCAAAGAAACTCACGTTGCTTTCTTTCTCTTCTGTATACAGCCCATGAATTGAAAAGTAGCCGAAGAATGCAATTCAGGCCGATCTTCTTGTACCAGGCATGCGATTTGCGAGCGCAGTTGTATTGACGAATAACTTGGTCTGTGAGATCTATCCCTCCCATTTCTTGATTGTAATTCTCGACAATTGATGGCTTGAGCACATTGGTTCGAACATTGCCCTTGGAAATCCTTTCTTTTTGCACCAGAGAAGCATTGTCACACGTGGACATCAGATAAACATCCTTTCTGTCACAGAATTTTACCGCTATTATTCGGTCCTTTTCAGCGAATGCCGATGACACAGGTTGCAGTTTCTTTTGAATAAGTTTTTTGGAATTCCTCTTTGCGGTCTGACTGTTCCACGAACACCCGTATTTCTCGAAAGAAGGTACTCTATCAGCCGCAAGCTTGTAAACCAATTGTTTATATTCAGGATGTATCCCCTGTCAAGCATGTCAGCCTTTGAAAGTAATCGAACGACTATCTTTTCACTATTCGAAAGCGCCTCAGTACCAGGCTCGCCGGTTTCATAACAGGTATCCTTGCCAACATAGATTTGAGAATAAATCATGTATTCCGTTCTATCTGCAAGAATGAATAACTTCACACCAAACCTGGATCTTTTCGTCCGAATAAACATCTTGATTGAAAGCCTTCCCTTGAATAATACAAGACTTTCATCCAAACTCAGAGATTGAAGTGGTCGGTACTGAGAACAAAGATCATTCACAATAGAGAAGAAACCACTAAGTCTGCTTTCCTTCTTGGATGGGTCCACCGCAAATGGATCCGAGAATCTCAGGAATCTCAGAATAGCGATGTATCTGTCACGACTCAGACACTTTGGTTGCAAAAAGAAGGGAGTTGTCATCATTTCTTCGGTTTGCCAGTAAGATCTGATTGTGGGTTTCTTTACGATGCCCATTAGAAGAGTAATACCAACAAATGTCTTCATTTCTAAAATAGTAACATTTTCCAGTGTATTTCTTCTTGCTCTTCCTCCATCATTCGAACATTTTCAATAAGGACACGGTCATTCACCCATTTTGTGAGGGTTTCAAACAAATTGTCTGGTAGAAATTTGATTATGTAATCTCTCACAGTAAATTTGGTACTGTCAATCTCCGTATCTGTCCAGCCCCACTCTCCAAGAAACACAAAATTAGTTGCATCACTGACATCTGTCGGCTCGATGATAGTCCACCCATCTTCGGCACTCGCTTCTAGATCTTCACTGCCATCAGAATCGGTATCAGAAGACGACTCATCTGTAATATGGGGAGGATCAAAAGTCGTATCTTCATTGTCCGAATCGTCTTCACTGTTATCGGAATCAAAACCATAGCGACGGACTGGCTGCACTCGGCGTGTTGAGTGCCTGGTACTACTTGATGGTGCCGCTGCCATTGAAAGAATGATCAGAAATTAGTTGTGACAAATGACAATATACCGTGCAAGCTGCTCTACCTAACAACGAATCAGCCACGCGCAATCTTTACCGGACGTCATTATACAATCACCATCAATCAATACTTTGAATATGCTTCATGTGTGGCTCGACTGAATGCAGGTGACATTGCACTGCAACCGCTGAGTTGTATTGCCGACAATCAGATCATGTAAAGACAGCAGAAACACAAGATACAGCTGATCGCAGCAGCATGAAACTAATGCATTACTTGCCCTCAATAGACTTGATGTACGTGTACATGTAACCTACTACATGTACATGTACCATTACAGCGGTTAATTCTATTAAATATAGTTGGTTTGCACATAATATGCGCTAAAGACAACATCTAACGTGTTTTACAAGCAACTGGAATACTTCACGCCTAAACAGTTAGCAAAATTTCTCATGACGACACGCTGTCGTCATAGCGCATGTAAGCGTGACGACAACGTGTCGTCATAGGATCGAAAGGGTTAAAAGCTCTGACATCAGGTTTGCAATCAATGTAGTCGAATGATATAGAAAAAATATTCTATGAAGATCTGTTTACCATTACCAACTATATTATGCCTTTTTATTTTTATTTCATAGATAAGGATGTAAAACTCGAATATCATCGGGAGAATTTTCCGGTTATTTCTCGGGAAAGTTATATCTATGCCCAAATCCTGGTATATCCTAAAACCGGCTTTCGCTTTCCCGTTATTAAACCCTATTGTGTTCATGCAATTGCAATTACAGCTTATGTAGATATCTACCAATCTAACCATAATAATTTCATTTTTTCAGATGCAGTTGAGGCTGTCGCACCGGGTGTTAAGGAGGCCGCCATAATACAAAAAATTAGCAACAAATTCCGGGATTCGAGAAGACAGTTATAGTTGTTGCCAGACTATAGTGTATAAGTATAAATATATTCTGTGTACATAGTCTATCTACAGGTTTGTTTTAATTTTACCGCATCGCTTTGATGAATTCCATGGGCCTATATAACTATAATGAGAAAGTATAACGATTATGATGCTTTACAAATCTAGGGCAATTGCTCCTATATAATATTACGATTCTTATAAATTACAAGAGCAATTGCTCCTGTAATATTCACGATTCTCGTGAAATGCAAGAGCAATTGCTCCTATAATACTCACGATTCTCATGAAATACAGGAGCAATTGCTCCTATACGCGAAATGGTTCCAAATTAGCGTGAAATTTCAAGCGCATTTTCTCGTGAAATTACATGAGATTTTTCTGTAAGGGTATAATTGTATTGCTTTGAATAAAGCCTGCATTTTCCTATTTAGGCTTACTTTTTGCATCGCAAGAATTCTGAAAATTCCGAGCATAAACATCTTTGATAGAAGGTGATGATATTTTCCGATATTATTTTCAATGTATAAATTTTTAGTATGCAAAGTCACAAATTTGTGAGAAATTAACGATCACTGCTTCTCTATAAATCCACCGATTTCTATTAACCCATTGACTGCGGCAGAGAAAATCAGCGATGTTTTCTCAGATGCGACATGACCAGTGGACCCGTGCATAGGAAGATAAGCTGATAAAGCCATTATTATGATGACTGAAGTATCCTTTTGTACAGTTAATGAGATCTCTTCTAGATATGAGTGGGAAATTAAATTGCGCAATTAAGCGTCAGCGCATCGAGTTGTAAGTATTACAAATAAGGCTCCTTTCAAGAAATAATCAAAGTGGAAAAGTGTCAACACGCTATTCAGTACCCACAGAGACCACGTGCCACTCAGTGACGAGATGTGAGGGAACAATGGGCGGCTAATTAATGCTATTTAATTAAGGCGGGATGACGAATGCAAAGAACCCAATTCCCACCGCAATGCATAGCCTACAGCATATATTATAATATATGTAGAGGATAATGTAGAATACACTAATAGTCAAACTATTTTATGATATAATCCACTATTACCATTATCCACCATGTGTACAGTTAGTTCACTTGTAATTGTATTTCCATGTTTTACCTCCACTTTTCCAATTTTTATTCATCGGTTTCCTGTTGTTTTATAATATCCATTTTTAATTTCCTTAACCTATGGTGACCATTTTCCTATTCTATTTCCACTATCAGCATCTGTAGTCGGTACAGTATAGTAGACGTCTGTTTGGAATCTATGGTATTAGTATATTAACAGCAAGAATGAGTAGTGTTACAAGTCTGAAGATTTCCATTTTTACCAGATATTGGCCATAAAGCTGATCAATTTTAATTCGTTGCCACGAGAAAGCTCCATTGAGTTCTTTTAAGAACTGATTAATCCAATGGTTACAGTAGCATTGCATGTGTACACTTGCGGATTGGAGAACGCCATCAGTCCTCATTGGGACTACTTCAATTAGTAATTTAAATTAGTAAGCATTATATTCTATTATAAATGGCTACTGGGATGATTTTCATCATCGTATGAGAATCAAGGTATCTGCATGCAATTTACAAAGGGTATTAACCCGAAACTTCTATTTTACATTATCCTAATTATCCTCCTGTCATGTATCGAGTGATGAATGCTATGTCAGTCTACATCATATGCGTATGTGCGAATTATTAACACATGATGTGCCGTTACCTATATTTGGGAATTTAGGATGTCCAGAATTCGTTTTCATTCGGGAATCACTGATATTATGAAGCATTTACAGATGGGATGAATGAAGAGACAGGATCAGCGCATATCTTGGAAACGCAGCATTTCCATGATGTTTTATCAACATGTTGGCATGTCTTTCCGAATATATCACTGCCAGTTGAGCATGTTGTCAGTCGCAATGTGTGTGAGACCCCGCTCTTCAGGGTTTGAGTGTTCAGGTTAAGGTCGAAACGAACTAGATGAGCACCTGCTGATGACTGACCACCTGCAGCATTAGTACGTCCCTTGGTCAATAGGTTCAGTATTGGTAGAAATTGATCATCAGTAGAATTGTGGCATAAGTGTTGTATTCCACTACTATGTAGAAATGTAGAAAAGAGTAGTTATTTATTTTGTGTAGTGTTACTTCTAGTGTGTAGCATTATTTCTATTAAGTTCTAGTATACGCCTACATATAGCTATATGTCATAGTCGGCTGCCAATCTTCCGCCATCTGGCTGAAATTCGCCAAAAAAGGGTCTGAAAAGTCGATTATTTTTCATCGACGGACACGGACGGCTTGCTCTCTATAAATTCAGTGAAATCGTTAATGTTACGTGCTTCAAACTGATTCAACCTGATAATTGTCTACAATGGCTCTCAGATATTGGTTGTATCGTGACTCTGTCGTCTAGCATAATTTTGGAGATTTTATTATCCGGCCATTCGATCTTTTGATGTTTAAAAAGTTTCCGCCAAAACGACTTTCTTTTGTTGGCAGCTATGCATCTAGTGTCATTGCATTTTTTGCCTCCATTCTCTATTTTTGTTACTTTATCAATCGGTCTTATCTTGTTTCGATCATGATTTTCTTGACTATCGCGACAGCAATTTGCAATGCTTCATAGAGAAAGTGAGTGCAATACTGTGTATCACCAACAGGTTGAATTACGCAGATTCTTTGTCCATTCTCCTTTTGATTCGATCACAATTTGAATTCTTTTCCACATGTGTATGTTTCCTTGATTTCTTCGTCATGATACCACATCATCAGGAAAATTGAGACCTTCTGTTGCAATGCCTCGCGATATTTTTTTGATAGCCAGTAAATTTTTGTTGGTTCAAGGCCTAGTTGCGGCATTGACTCCCTTCGAAAATGTTCCATGCATTTCCGACTAAAGTGACAGGCAGCGTTGCATTTTTTGAAGAAAATTGCCATCATACTTAAGACATTACACGATGGTCGATGATTCGACTCTGACATGGAAACCGGCCGGGATGTTGGTGTCGGTCGGGCTCCGTGAGTAGTAAGTAAAACTCCACTTCTGGACCGCGCAAGATGGCCGCCATCGAAGAATTTTCGCTGACGTCCCCCCCTCTGGAACGACAGAGTGTGAGACTCGGGTGTGTTGGTCTCGTGTGGGTTGACGTGGCCGACCGCCTAGGTTGACGTGGCCGACCGCCTAGGTTGACGTGGGCGACCGTCTAGGTTGTCGTGGTGGAATGGTGAAACGGACTTTAGATTCGTGATCAGCGTAAAATTCTGCATCTGTATGGTGAGTTTCAAGTCAATCGGAGAGAAAAAATTTTCAACATTTTTCGAAAAAACGACAGAGTTAGAATTTGGGACTTTTTGGTGTCTAGCGCCCAAACGAAGTATCGGATGTGAAAACGGAGGCCAGGTTCGGATTCAGCGTGAAATTCTGCATCGGTATGGTGAGTTTGAACGCAATCGGAGAGAAAAATTTTCGCTGACGTCCCCCCCCCCCTCGGCACCGACCTTCCAACTTCGCTTCTAGTGGACGGATTTAGTCGTGCCATAGCTCGTTTGAAAGCTAAGAGTGAGACAAATTCACTGAAAGAATCGGCTTGTTCATATCTGTCTTCGTTTAGATGTGAGACGCCATTTAAGATTTTGGGACATTGGCGAAAAACGACAGAGTTAGAATTTTTGGACGTTTTGGCTGTAGCGCCAAAACGAAGCATCGGATAGGAAAACGGATTTCAGATTTGGAATCACCATGAAATTCTCTATCAACATGGTGAGTTTCAAGTCAATCGGAGAGAAAAAGTTTCGCTGACCCCCCCCCCCTCGGGAGAGCTAGCTTCGATTTTGGCTTCCAGTGGACGGATATAGTCGTGCCATAGCTCGTTTGAAAGCTAAGAGTGAGACAAATTCACTGAAAGAATCGGCTTGTTCATATCTGTCTTCGTTTAGATGTGAGACGCCATTTAAGATTTTGGGAGATTGTCGAAAAAACGACAGAGTTAGAATTTTGGACGTTTTGGGCTCTAGCGTCAAAACGAAGCATCGGAGAGCAAAACGGATTTCAGATTTGGAATCAGCGTCAAATTCTCTATCTGTATGGTGAGTTTCAAGTCAATCGGAGAGAAAAAATTTTTCTTCACAAAATTTTTTCGAAAAAACGACCGAGTTAGAATTTTCGCGATGGCTGTGGGCTGTAGAGCCAAAACGAAGCATCGGATGGGAAAACGGAGGCCAGATTCGGATTCAGCGTGAAATTCTGCATCGGTATGGTATATTTCCAGCTCAATCGGACCTCTAGAATCGGCGATAGAAGCGTTTTAAGTGTTTGGATGATGGATATTACGTCATCAGCTGATCGCCGCACACTATATAAGCTGGGAACCGAGAGAGACTTGTCATTAAGACGAGAGCGATTGTCAGAGGTAGGTCGTCTCTCTGAGCTCCGATGATAGCTTCGGACATTACAAATTCCGGGTTTCTATAAGAAACCGTCTTAGAAAATTTCATTGCTGATATCAGCTAAGGCGTCAGACTTAGAGGTTCGCCAGGAGATGGCCTTCGTCTCCAGGCCATAAAAGACTCCAAAACTTTAAAGGCTTGTAACTTTGCTTCTACAAGTCCGTTTGACTTGATTCAACAAAGGTTCGGTCGCTACTGACCTGCCTTAAGTGATAGACTACTTATAAAATTTCATAAGTAGTGCTAAAAAGTTGAAAAATTTAAATTCACTAGTTTTGGAGGTTTTCTGGGGTTTTCGTCCCTGCTGAAGTCAATGAAAGCATTTTTAATGATGTCTGAGCCAGTCTTCTCATGGTGTCATATTTTAGACCGAAACCGCTGGGACAACTCATGTCTCATGTTGGGCATTTGACACAGTTCTCAACGCAGCACTTTGAACGCCAATCGGTTGAGTCTTAGCTATCTTGTCATGTGTGGCCTCTAAATATCTCCATTGCAAAACGCTGGTGAATCAAGGTCTCTACGGCTTGCTATCAAGCTGCTCAAAGTCTGTCAACCTCTTACCAACTCTACAGGTTTTCATGTCTGGCGAATACTATCATTAAGTTGAATCTGCTATCAGTCAACTTGAACGTTGCAAATGAAGTTCGGTGTAATACTTCCTCTCGACGGGCGTTCCTGTAAAGGGCGGCGGTGAAACCCGTAGCTATGTATACCGCAAGGGACATTCGGCAATGGTCAATCTTGTTAAACCTCTCTGCGTTATGTTTGCAAGTGATTGCCTCTGTCTCAACGTAGTATGCATTCGCGCCAGGGCGACATTTAGCCAGCTGTCGAAGGTTGCCTTATAAACTATCCATTGCATACGTTATGAGAACCATGAGTTCTACCTGTCTCTATCAATGAGATGAATAGATGAATGGAATGAAATGGGAGGACACTCACGCGCCACACGCAACATAACACACTTCTCTCTTCCGTAGTCTAACAAGCTCTTTACACATGGATCGCAGTCGATTGCTATCCCAGAATCATGTAAGCTATCTTAATTTTATTTAACACTATTTCATCTACCATCATCACCCATATGAAATGTTATAAGATTTACAAGTTAAACTAAGCGTGCTACTATTTCCAAATGAAAAAGTATACATGGTTAAATCATCCGCTGAAGCCCCATTCAAGTAAGTCAGTATGAAAGCAAAGATAATACGAAATAAAAATTTATTATGGCATGTCTTTCAAAAGGTCTTCATCGTCAATATCGTCCCAGAGTCTGCCTTCACACAGATCACAAAAACAGTTCACTTGCTTCAATCGTTCTTCTACCGCGAGCCTCACTTTGTCGATGTACTCCCACTAAGCCATAGTTCGTGGCTGGGAGTTAGGGGTGTACCATTCCCATAATTGATAGAGGAAGTTGGTGCTGGTGATCTCCATCACATCATCAGTATCATACTGCAGATACTTCCATCGTATGCCTGTTAGGTCGGGACACTCCTTCTCACATACACTCTACTCTTCGTCATCCGCTGCTAATGACAACTTTCTAATGTTGTCGAGTCGGTATAATTTCTCCACCTTCCCCTTCGTTGGAGCGTTTGGTGCAACGAGCGCCTTTGGCGATGAGCATGGAGAAGAGAATTCCAATTTGTGTTCGATGTTTTTGGAGGGCTTGTCATGTTGACTGTGAATAATGACTTTGAAATGTTTTCTAATTCTTAAGTATAAACAAGCAACCAATCAGAATGAACAGCCAATGAATGATGAATATGAAAGTATATATGCAAAGTGACTTTCGTGTCATTTCACTCTGTCTTTGAAACGTATAAGTGAAGTGTTCTCTAGCGAATTCTATATTTGAGGCGTACAAGTGAACTGCTCTCTCGTGAATTCCAAATTTGAGACGTATTATTTGAGTGAAGTCTCTATCTTGTTGAAGTATCAACCTTAAACTTGATTTCGTTGATATGGTAAGTTTACGATTTCCTCTCTCATCTCCCTCAAACGTGTGGCTAATAGCATCTTCCTCAATTTCAGGCATCAACTTCATCACCAACGCCCTCCCTTCTCGAGGAAAGTTTAGAGTTGTTGTGTCAAAGTAGGTTGTAACAATACACTGAGACTTGAACAGAGATGATAGAATGATTTCTCTTTCAGGTGATGTGAGTTCCAGCTCAGGACTCCCGCGACAAGGCAACGAGTGGGAATGTGCCGACTGCGGACATATGTTTACAAGGAAGCACAGTCTCCTTCGACACATCAAACAACGTGTGTGTCAACGCAAAGCGGCATCAATCTCCGGAGGTGAAGTTGATTCTGACGATGACATCTCCTTTCCTTGCGATTTGTGCCCTCTTTCTTTTGATAGTCACTTTCAGCGATCTTCGCACAGACTTCAACACACGCATGCAAATGATCACTACACCAACGGTACCTCTACCATCTCCCTCATTAATGTTTCACATAATAATTTAGTACGCGACTACTGCATGGAGTCCAATACTCAAATAGTAGATTTTCCTGAGTGGCTCCTTCAACATTCTAACATTATCGAAGCGCTCTTCAACAATTTAGACAATTTTAGAATGAAGGGGCTCATCTATCTTGAACTAAAATATATTAAAATAGATTTTCAAACGGGTCAAGTGACGGAGAGAATACAGTTTCATGTTCCTTCCTCTTCCGCAACCGAAGTTGTAGACTGCGAGTCTTGGCTAAATTTTCACATTCAATGTTTAAAATCAAATGTAGATAAGTTCAATGAACGCGACAGCGCTCTCATTTTTGATGGTGTGGACTAAGCCCTATTCAAAATTTCCCTATTAGAAAGTCGAGGCACATTTAAACTACCAAAAACGTTGTATAATAAGAAAGCTGTCATCAATGTTGATTGTAAATCACAATGTTTCAAATATGCAGTCCTATCCATCCTTCACTATAATGATATCAACGCGCATCGAGATCGCACCTATAGCTATAGACAGTGGGAGGATGAACTAGACTTTGAAGGTTGTGATAGTAACAACATGAAAATTAAAGATGTAGAAACGTTCGGAAAACATAATCAGATTAAAATTGTCGTTCACGTGTGGGAGAAGGGGTTGAAGGGCGCCCGCTATAATTCACGTTCAACTTGTTATGAACGTGTAGTCAACCTCTTATTAGTAAAACAAGATGATAGCGAGGAATGGCACTACTGTGGTATTCCCAAAATCTCTCGCTTGTACACTCATTTGGGGCACTCTAAAAGAGGTGAACATTTTGTATGCGACCGCTGCATCCGCTCCTTTTGGAGTAAAGATAAATTTGAAACTCACTATGAATGGTGCAAGCGAGGTAAATTACAAATGGAACGCATGCCCAAAGATAAAATATTTTCACATAGGGATAATGGTGACGAATTAAGTCCCTGCGTGTCATTTACGCAGACATAGAATGCTACATTGATGATATCATCCACAATCCAGCAGCCATATCCTGCTATGAAGTATGGCATGACCACTTTAGGAATAGACAAAACAAAATGCATACTTGGCAAGGTGAAGATTGCATTTCAAAATTTCTAGAATTTCTCGATAAAGCTGCTAAATTTCAACAATCATATGATTCCCAATTGCAGCGTAAGTCACTACATATGTCAGATGAAGACAAACAAAAATTTGAAAGTTGCACTTCGTGCCCTAAATGTCATAAAACGTTTGATGACGATAAAATTAAGAAAGTGCGTGATCATGATCACATCACTGGTAAATTTAGAAACGCACTCTGCTCCAAATGTAACTTTTCACTTAGGTTGAGACGTCGTGCACTACCCGTCATTTTTCATAACTTTAAGGGCTATGACAGTCATATGCTCATAAAAGGAGGGTTGAGCCAGATGAAATCGTGGCAGTTTAATGTAATAGCGCAAACGAGGGAAAAATTCATGGCAATGACAGCAAAAGTGCCAGTAGATAAAACTAAAGAAAATAAGACAGTCTTCTTCGAAATAAAATTTTTAGATTCATTCCAATTCATGTCAGCGTCACTAGCTTCTCTCGTTCGTAATCTCAAGTTTCTTCCCCATAGTCAAACTTTGAAGAAACACTATCCAAACTTAACGGATGAAATAATCGCTCGCAAAGGAGTCTTTCCCTATGCGTATTTTAGCTCAATGTCTAAACTAAATGAAACAACCCTTCCTTCCATTGACAAATTCCAAAACGATTTGACGGGTCAAGATTGTCCAGTAGAGGACTATGAACACGCTCAAGAGGCATGGTTAAAATTTGATTGTAAAACGTTTGTCGATTATATGATCGCTTACTTAGAATTAGATGTCATTTTGCTGGCTGATGTCTTTCAGGAATTTCGACGAGTGGCATTAGAAGAAGACAAATTAGATCCTGTCCACTTTGTCAGTCTACCAGCAATGTCCTTTAAATCAGCCTTTAAAATGACTGGTGAGACCATCCATCTCTTACAAGACCCGGAGATGTATAACATATTTGAGCGCGGAATACGCGGTGGTCTCACATTTGTGAATAAACATCACATAAAATCTAAAACAGTAGGTAATGATCATATCCACCTAAAGTACTATGACCAAAATAATTCATATGGCAGTTCACTGTCACATTCTGAAGATTCCAGATGAAGGTGATTGGGGATATTATTTTGAAGTGGATTTGATTTATCCAAATAGTATTAAAAATAAAACTGCTGATTTCCCACTCGCACCTGAATCTGGTGAAGTGACTGAAGATATGTTTTCACCATTCATGTCACAATTTCATAATAACTTAACAGAGTGTGGACAGCCAAGGTACAAACCATGCCGCAAACTTTTGCTCACCCAATATGATAAGAAAAATTATCTCGTACACTTCTGTATACTAAAATTCTATTTAGAAATGGGCATGCTTCTAAAGTCAGTTCACCGCATTATCAAATTTAGACAGAAAGCCTTCCTCAAACCCTACATAGATAGTAACAGTCAAAAACGTGCACTCGCCCAAAATAATTTTGAAAAGGATTTTTTATAAATATAAGAATAACGGTCTTTTCGGAAAGACCATGGAGGATGTTAGAAAACGTATGAACTACAAACTAGTCGTTGATGAACAAAAATATCACAAATTGACCTCATCACCTCTTTTCATTGATAGAGACATCATCGATGAGGATCTTGTAGGTGTTAAAATGATAAAATCTGAAGTTGAGTTGTGCAAACCCATCTATATTGGGCAAGCCGTTTTAGATTATTCCAAGCTTGAAATGTATCAACTCTTCTACAAAATATTAAAACCATGCCCTCTCGTAAAAGAGGTTCGCTTGCTGGGTGGTGATACAGATAGTTTCTTTTTAGGAATTACCACTCAAAAAGATTTAAATTTTAATGAAGTAGGTAAGTCATTAGAAAAATATTTCGATACATCTAACTTCAATCCCACTCATCCACTCTATTCCATACAGAATAAAGCCAAACTTGGTTGTTTTAAGGATGAAACAGCAAGAAAGGAAATAGATGAAATGATTCTCCTCCGTCCTAAAATGTATTCCATGAAATTAAAAGAATGTGCAGATAGTATTAAGCGTGCTAAAGGTATATCAAAATCCATTGTTCACAAAATGAAACATCGGTCCTATAAGAAGCCTATAAAAATAAAACTATAACGTTTGTCAATATGACAATCTTAAAATCTCAAGTTCATACTGTGAAAACGCACACGTTCAAGAAACGAGCACTTTCAGCATGGGAAGATAAGAGGTGTTGGATAGGACATAACACATCTCTTCCACATGGACATCCTGACACAAACATACCTCCACCCAAAAGAATAAAACTCACGCTACCACATTCAGGAGATGTATTGACATAATCAACTTTAACTCAGTATTTTGATGTTGCTTTTTGTAGATATACATGGTTGTTTTATGTATCGCATGAGATCGTTTCTTCCTTGTGAATATATGCCTACAGTCAGCTATTCCCCTATATCTGTGAAAAGACTTTTTCATACATATTTTTATTTCAATAAACATATCACAAGTACTTCACTTTGTTTTCCGAAACACTAAAGTTACGAGGGATTTAGTATCTTTCACATGAATGCACTCTTGTAAACCATTGGTAATTTTGATAGTAATAGAGGGTATAGTTTGTTTGACGATGGGATGATAGAAATAGATTCAAACATCTTCTCGACTATTCCATATGAAGCGTCTTTATCATGAATGAAATCACGTAAAATGTATTCTTTTTTCTCACCAACAGAAATAGGTAGAATCAAATCACTTTGAATGTAAAGGTGCTGTTCATGTTTATCAAGTGTCATTGGTGTTTCTATATCAATCGTATGCGCACATCGTATCGCGCAATCGTATGTCTTTACATCATTTTTACTTTTCATCACATGCTTCAACTTCTGTTGTATATAAGGATTTACTACATGAATGAAGCTTTCAACTGTATGATATAGACGCGGCATTATATTGATAGCAACTTTAGATTCTTGATAAGACTGGTAAATTTTCTTGATGCGATCGCCATAGATGTCCACCCACCATTCATCATTAACTGAATCAGCTTTAGTGTGATATTCATGAGAAGCATACACCACACCGCTTCCAATAATAGGTGTATAATGTCTTACAAAATGACGCAAGGTTGGAGAGAAATAAACTGTAAGTTTGTCATTATATTTCTGAAACCAACTTATTTTTGTCCGCCATAATTTTCTCTCTATACTTCTTACCCACAGTCTCATTCCATCGTTTTACTAACTCAATAAGTGATAAAGGTTGAACACCACGCTTTTTCAAAATGATGCGTTCTTCACATTCTACAACATCTTCATCAAATATTTTAAATTTATAATGAAATTTATTGATTCGATTTGAATAAACTTTTCTAACATTTGCAGTAGCAATTGACGTTAGATGTAGTCCATGGCCAAAACCGAGATGCGGATAGAATTCATTATCCAACCTCAGTGTAAGACCTTTAGTAAAAGAATGAAAGCGAAGGAACTGTCTCCCACTCCAATGATAGATAGTAAATTCATAAGCTTTCTGATTTTTATTCTTCATGATGGAAGTATTACCACTATTGAATGCCTTAATAATTTTCTCATTTCCAAATGGACCATAATAATCTGATTTTATCTGAATCCATTCATAGTTCCACCTTCCATCTGATGTTAAATTGTATGGGAAGTGGAATGCATTATTCATCGTTATTCCATTATGGGTGCGAGGAGTCAATATCATTTCTTCCAAATCATTCACATTCTGAATATTGCTATCATAGCAAATACTAGAAACGCCAACCTCCATTCACCTTCTAAATGTAGTGGGCGATTTAATTCTACTCGATAGTCTGATGGTTTATTTTTGGGAAATTTATTCATAGAAGCATTACTGGGCAAGTAGATTAGAAACGAGTCCTTATTTTCACTTTCCATATTATTCACATTGGAGAAAAACTCTTCATTCGGAAATGGAGTGTGATACTTGTCACAGCGTCTTTATGAAAAGGAATCAACGCACCAGCATCGTCATAAATGGCAATATCAATTTGTGGGATGTAGTTTGATTTCAGCTTTGTATAATGCACTTTCTTGAAAGTATGCTCAGATAAAATACTGCAGCTCTTTGGCTGGTATGGTATCATTGCTATCAATGGAGCTTCAACATCACCCACACGTACATCTTCACCAATATTGGAATATAACTGAAAATAGTTACTACGATGCCGCAAGTGCAAAGACAATACAATGATATTGCTCAAAGATAATGTTGAAAGTGATACTTATCTGGTGAAAGACGAGCAGATCGCAAATAAGTTCGGACAGCACTTCCAGAGCATTGGCATGAATGATGAGAGCAATCACTTACAGGAAACTGACTTTGAGTGCCTCGGTGAGCATTTAAGTGTCAAATTGATCACCGAGTAGTTAAATGCGAACGAGGATGAATTTGACTTTTCTCAAACAGATCCGATAAAAGTTGAGGCCATCATAAAGAACATGAAAACATCAAAAGCGGCTGGTATGGATGGCATACCCTCTCGTGCTATCAAGGCGTCTGCAGCATCCATGAGTGTCATCATAGCCGCTCTATTCAACATGATCGTGGCAAAATGTCAATTCCCGATTGATATGAAAAGAGGAATTTGGATTCCGGTATTCAAAAGTGGATCACGAAACGACGTTTCGCGCTATAGACTATCACCATACTGCCTCACTTTTCAAAAATTGTCGAAACCCTGATGACGTGTCGATTTTCAAAGTATGTTCTTCCACTGCTCTGTCCTTTCCAATTTGCATACAAGAAGAATCACAACACAGAATCAGCCCTCGTTTACATAATTGAAAATTGGAAGCAAGCGGTAGACACAAGGAAATCAGTCGCAGCAGTTTTTCTTGATTTATCGGCAGCGTTCGATAGCATTCCCCATCAACTTCTTTTAAGAAAGTTACATGCCTATGGCATGTCTATGAGAGCGGTGGAACTGATGGGATCATACTTGAACGGACGTTTCAACCAAGTTAAGGTCAATGGAAAGACATCAGAACTTTGTTATGAAGTTACGCGAGGCATTCCTCAAGGATCCCAATGGGGACCTCTCATTTGGAATGTTTATTAAACGACCTGTTCCCTATGATACTGCAGCATGGAGCAAAGGTAGTCGCGTATGCTGATGATATCACCTACTGGATAACAGGTGACGATATCACAGAAATCCAGAAAAGAATGGACGTTCTGATGGTGGATATATTGAAATGGTTCAGAGAAAACGGATTACAACCAAATCCAGGTAAATTCCAATGTATCGGACTGGGAGGCGGCGGAGCGAATCTGAAATTCAGGATGAAAGACTCGAGATTGGAAAATATGCAGAGTATTCAACTGCTAGGGGTTAATATTGATAGAGCTTTCACATTTGAAAACCAAGTGAAGAAACTTACAAGAACCATAGCTTGGAAGTTGAGTGGCATACGTCGTCTGAAGTATACTATAAGCCGTAACATCAGTTGGAGACTTATTCAAACGTACGTTATGCCGCATTTTGATTATGTGTGTCTATATATCTATTTCTCCCTGCATCTTGTAAACGAAAGATGCAGACTATGCATAACCGTTGTCTACGAATGGCTACCAGAGCATTCACAACGCCGATACCAGAACTTGTGAAGTCGCTCCAGACATACGAGTTGGAGCTCAGATGGCATATGAAGCTGTTTAAGGTGATGCAAGCAGTCTCCAGAACAAAGATCCAATACCGAGATACAGCAAGCATGACAGAGTTCATAACGAAGTACAGCTGAATCCAGGCTATGCTCCAATCGCTCTTGGAGAACTTTTTGTGTTGTCGACGAACCCCATAAGAAATGTGTTTCAGCAACCGAAAGTGAGATCTGTGAAAGCTGGTGAGCGTTCACTGCGTTTCTACGGCACCAGCTTCTGGAATAAGGTTCCCATGGACATCCGAAATTCAAATGCAGCTTCTATGAAAGTGACAAGTTATCTGAGAAGCTACCTTCAAAGACAAAGTGGCATTACTGCATCGTGACTTGACTTTCCAAGTTCACTCTATCTTAGTTTCCTTTTTTTACTCCATGTTTTCTAGTTTGTTCGTTTGAATTTACTGTATTTAGATTAGTCACATGCATGTCACATGTCGTGAATACAATACAATACTAGCTTTTGTCACAGTACCACTTTTAAACGTATTTTGATCAAAGCCCAAGATGTCCTTTAGGGTATTGTCCATGATCAGCTCAATATTTTTCCCGCTAACACGAAGAGATGGCACACCTTCTTTTTCAGAAAACGAAATATGTTCATCTTGAATCACTTCATTCAAATAATCTATTGCCATCTTAACTGAAGTGATCATGCGAGGTGTCAACACTCTTGTTCTATGTGAGATTCCACTCAAAGGCTCTACACACTTTCTGTATAAAGATACCGACCATTCTGTATCAACTTGATTTGATCCATCACATTTTAAATAGCGCATATCAAATTTTTCATGAACGGTCGCAGAACGATGTCGCAAGAATGATGAAAATCTTCTGAACAAACTAATACTAGATCGTCATCATCATCTAATTTACTAATGACGATTTGATCCGTTGATTTCGTATAAGTCAATGTTGCCACTTGTTTACCATCAACTCGAAGGAGAAAATTAAATTTCTTCACTAATGTTTCAGGAGTCATGTTTATCTTTCTTGGCTTAATCACAATCTTCTTCAGCAATGTCTTTTCATTTTTCGGAATAAGAGCCACATAAAAAGCTTTCTCTTTGTAAATCAAATCTATACAACCACTTGGGTGGTAATTAACGTTATAATTATCATAGCTTGTTAAGGCGCTAGGGAGGTAACCTAAATCATTTCTCAAACTTGGACTTAAACCAACAATCCAATCTTTCTCAACTACATGATGTACATAATTATGATCATCATTGTGCGGAGTAAATTGGATGATGTGTCTGCCCTCTTTATTCAGGAAATCATATATAAACTTTTTACATGATAAGAGATCTTTCTTTGGCCACTGTGGAATGTATACTCGGCAGCCCTTTTCACATTGGTAAGCAGCTGTACGTCTCATATTAATTGTTATCACCTCATGATCAAAAGTATAGACACAGTTGTATAAACAAGTTGAGTGACACCCACTTCCCACTTTCCATTTAGCTGTTGTGTATGATCAATGGGAGTAGAAAAGAGTGCGGCTCGATTACTAGCAAATCTCTTTGTAGCCGCATTGCTAAGCAAAATATGATAAAACGACATTTTTATATTGCTGATCTGCGGCTTTGCATAACATCATGAAGACTTGGATTTTGGACTCTCTACAATATATCAGAGTTGATCGTGATGGAAACGTGCATTTCAAAAATTCTCATGGTCATACATCAAGAGGTATTACATTAACATGGCGACAATTTGTCAACCTCAATGATATCATGAGGATTTGGAATATTTTGAAACATTAAGATTCATCTCCTTGGGTGATCAAGTTTGGCTTCAACATTACAGAAATGAAATTCAAATCTGCCAATTCTCATTCCACAAATACAATTGGGAGAAGTATAGAAGATACATACATCGTGTGAATCGGCGTGAATGCCTTTTGACTGAAGATCGCACCTTACCAGCTCCGCGATGTTTCCTCCTTCCTTTATTCATTCGTTTAGGTGATTTCTTTCTTTGAGTAACACCAGCAAAGGTCTGCTTCAATGTTTTTAAACCGCGTTCCTTCCCACGATTCAACAAACTGCTTTTAAAACTTCTACCTCTGGAAAGATCACTAGCAACATCACCAGCAAAGCCAACGGCATTACTTAAAACATTTCGTTTTAAAGATCTACCGACATTGGATATAAGAGGTGCTACAACAGATTTCAGTGCACCAAGTATGCTACCTCCACGTTGGCGGCGAGCGCCGATGTAAATTTGTACTCCACCACTTACATAGGAGGGACGTGAATAAAATGAGGCAGTTGGATTCATAGCTCAAACCCTAAACATTGTTAGTTACAACTTTGCATGAATCACTGTCGATCACTTAGATGAAAGATGTCGGCACGACGCATCCAAGAGTTCATACTTGAAGGATAACCAGTCCATTTAACAAGACACCATTCTTCACCTTGCCGTTTTTTACATCGAATGATTTTCTCTACCAAATATGTTTCACTTCAGTGACTACCTCAATCTCATCGCGGTAAAAGCTACCCTCAATTTCTTCATTATCGTAATCTTTCAACTTGTAGGTGGTCGGAGAGTCTTTTTGATTAATCCTTGATACTGTAAATACCTCCTCTGTCCAATTCGGAAGGTACCCTTTAGCAAAAACACTTTTCACTTTTGAGATACGAACTTTATCACCAATTCTCACATCACTTTTTACATGAGTGCGTTTACGTTGGAATGATTCGCGCACTTTATCTACATTGTCAGCATTTACATCTACTGGTCTGAGTCCAATAGAACGATGGATAGAGTGATTGTAGGCATGGAGTGTATCTTGTAGAACCTTTGTCCAATTTTGTGTCAAGTTGGCAGTAAAATGTCGCACAAGCGATTTTTTAATGTGCGATTAAAACGTTCAACGAGTGCAGCTTTATAAGCACTCCTTACACTAAACAACTCAATGTCATGCCTCTCAAATAATCTTGTCACATGCTGATTTTCAAACTCTTTTCCTTGATCACTCTGAATTCTTTTTGGAATGCGACCTTCTCGAAAATTGTTTGGAATGCTTTTGCTACTCCTTTCCCTTCTTTAGTTTTTAAAGGTTGAGCCCACGCATAACGCGAGAAAATATCAATGACGGTTAAAATAAAATTATTGCCCGAGTTATGTTTTCAAATGGAGGCGACATCACTCAAATCTGCTTGCCACTGTTCATCGATGTCATGAACAATATAATGGCGGGTGCGGTACTTCTTTTTCGCTTGTTTGTGGAGTGTATAGGTAGCCTGACCCTTTAACCATCGTTTCACTTGTGATTGTGGAAGACCACTCGCTTTTGATAATTTCTTGATAGATGCAAATCCTGCCGGATGTTTTACATCATAATAGATTGACTTCAAACGTCCAGTCGATGACGACTGACTCTTTTTTCTCCTTCTCATCTTTTTGTTTTCTTACCTTTCTACATTTACAACAACTGCAGCATTTAGCTTTAGCGGTTTTACGATCGTGTTCACATTGCTTAGGGGTTTCATTGTGAGAGCTGGCAAAGCAAGTGCAAGTGACAACGACATTCACCTCTGGCGGCTCATTACATGTCAAGCAACACATCTGCTTCATATTAATAGTCTGAGAACATGTATTTCCTGGGAGGAGCTGTTTTACGTTTTCCTTTTACTAGTTTTAGCGGCGATGTAGATCTACGTCGAGTTCTTCCTCTTGTTTGCTTAGTGAGTGTGGGAGGGGATGTAGCAGGTGACGCCTTAAACCAATTTGTTGGCATTTTCATCGTCTGAAGCATTGGAGCAGTAGCCACTGTTGAATCAAGTTCTTTCAATGTCTCATTATTCAAAGCAAATTTTGGTACATTATGCTTTTTCAATAGTTTAAGAAAGTATGACCAACCAGGTGGAACATAGCCCTGACGGCGCTTTCTACGTGTCGCATACTGAATCAAGTCTTCATAACGTAAATATCAATCACTTTATTTTCATCTGTAATGATTTCTCCTCTATCATTTACATTGAGATGGGGTTCAATACTGTTGAAAAGAGATATGGCATGTGCGCGAGATGCTAAAGGTGTAGCAGTCGATACAGAGTCACGCATCTTATTCTTCAAGTTTTCAATTGCTCAACAGTTTCCGATTGTAATAATACAGCACGATGTGGATCTTTGATATGAACATTTTGCTGATAATCTATTTCTTTCCTATACATTTGATTTGCAAGAGGTTGCTTTACTTGCTGCATGGCAGTCAATTGTACACATTCATCATGAGGAATAACAATCATGCGAGAATAAGAACTCATAGTTTGTAGATAATCATGGGAGTTTTCAAAATATCACTTCGAAATCTAAATTCTTCCGGACACTCTTGCGTAAAGTCAATGAATAAGTAACCGTATGGTTTTTCAGTAGCTGCTTGAAAAATTTCAATTAAGGCTTTTGATCCTCTGGGTGAAACTTGTCGCGCTAAAATTTCAAATTGACTTTTATCTCGCGGATTCTTGAAAATAGCATAATAGTGTGTATTCAGGTTTCGTGTACGAGCTTCTTTTCCATCAGGAAACAAATTTTGTGTGATATAGATGATAAAACACCTTTTATGATGTGCTGCGCGAGTGAACATATCTGTAAGATCTTTTGAATTCTTACTTTCTTTTAATAAATCATCCAATACAACAACATCATTAGACTGAAGTTTATCCACTGCAATAATTCCTTCATGACGAATAAAGTTGCGACTTTGCAATTCCTGAAACAGCGACGGTTGATAAATACCATAACACCAAATCACTCGATTGATAGGTTCCTTAAACAACTCCCTTCTTTTATCCAATAAATTCAGCGTGAAAACAGTTTTACCTGCATGAGATGGACCTTATACAGTCAGAACTTTATCACATTGAAGTCTGAAATCCATTTTATTACTTTGAGATTCAACATTTGCATAATTAACGCTTAGAGCCAAAGATATTACCCAATAGGTTGCCCACGACAGGAGATAACATTGGAAGTATTGCTGAAAGGAAACCGCCCTTTTGTGTTAGAGTTTTCCTCTTTCTTTGAAGGGTGATTTTAGGATTGGAGATGAAACGCAATTTTGTGGCATATCGCTTAAGTAACTTTCGTTGTTTTGGCGCTAATTTCTTCGTCCTTAACTTTCTGACATGAGAAATAATTTCACGAATGAATTTATCGTTGGCATGTCGTATAGCATTGTATCGCTGATTTGCTTTCATTCGTCGGAGAGCTTGAATGGCTGAAGAAAACTTTGAAGAGTTTTGACTTTTACGCTTCGCCATTTTCCGTGTTAGTCTTTGCTAAAACCTATATTTACCACATTTGCATAGGTACTAACTATTGCGACATAAGTGACACTCGAAATGAGCAATATCACAGTGGTTACATTTGCAAAGTTGAATGCAATTACGTATGAAACAGCGTTGACAAAAAGCATGCTTACATCTCTTGAAGATGCGCCTTTCATTTCCATCCTTTCGCTTACATACATCACAACACATAGTTTCACCGTTACTGATGTCTATAGCAAGTCCTTTTGAAGATATGAATTTGCTAGCCTTTTCTAAATAATAGACACATGTACAGAAGGAATATACTTCGAGAGTGAGCAGACATAGCTCGAAAACCAGTTGTGCTACAATCAAGTACCACTGCATTTTCAATTTTTCTTTATGGAAAGTTGAATGTGAATATGTGAAATCGCTTCAATCACTAGACTGCTACCATGATGGTTAAATGCGTTAAGACGTTCAGCAATTTTTATCATATGTCTTTTAAAAATTTCTTGGGGGTGATCTACCACTTCCCTTGAATAAGAAGCAAAATGGAAAGAGCGACTTTCCACCTCTTCCTTTCCAAAATGACTAGACTTAATTTTCGCAACTAATCGCGCCATGATAATGCTATCAGAGAATGTATTCATTAACTCTCGAAATAGAGTGCTAGCATCATCGACCACTGCTTCGATTTCGGTCTCATCTTTATGAAAATTTATCACATAATCTTGAACAGCTCCTTTTAAACTTTGCCTATGAAAATGTAATGTTCCGCAGTCGTTTGAGAAAGACATGATCGCCCTTTATCTAACCCATCCATTGCATGAAAACAACAACTCTTCTCATTGTAACATTTATTGAATCACTATAACAAGCATGCATTATAAATCAATGGTTTAAAAGAGATAAAATAGATACAGCTGGTAACTATCATACAGCGAGCAATGATAACCATACAGGACTTTGGCAGTGTTGAGGTAAGGAGGAAAGAAGCATTGGTTATGAACGTAGCTACTACAACGAATAGACAAAATAAGAACACACAAATCCTTAAAACGTTTCGTGACTTCATGATAATGTTGATTCACTCTACTATCCCAAGGCGGGAGCAAAATATCATCAATGATTCGATTGGGAAATACTTTCCTCTCCTTACCAGGATTGTTACAAAAGATGCGTATAACATTGAAAGCAGCTAACCATCGTTTAAAGTCAATAAGAAGAGCACTCTCACAAGAAAATCCGTCGTCTTGCAAATATTTCAGATTAAGTCCATGAATGTGTTTTCTCGCCCATTGATCAACATTGGGATCGCAGTTGGCATGTTGATGATAGACACTAACAATCTGACATGTCCAATTGTTCATAGCAATAGCACTGAGCTCCTGTACAGGTTCACCCTCACAATCCATAAAAATGATGATAGAAGCCTAAAACGGAAATTTACACATCTAAGGAAACGTTCTATAACATATTACAAAATGAAGAATTACATCGATGCTTTTCACGACAAAATACACAAATGATATGATGGCAACGAAGAAGTAAAATGTATCTAATAAGACCACGTTACGACACTCAAAGCACATAAGCGAATTGTCATAGGGTAGAGTTAGGAAAGGACTAGTAATTCTCCTTCTTTGATTTGCGTTTTGATGCAGCATTCTTCTCCGACTTGCGCTTCGTGCCACTGCTGTTAAGGATTTGATCAATTATGTCATCTACGTTGGGTGGTTTTGGAATATATAGGATGGATTCCATATGCATGGAGAGAGAGATTTTTTTATTATCCTTGTGTCGACCATAATATAGCCCATTCACTTTGAAAAGGATATCCCAAATACCTTCTCCGAGCTCATCACATCTGATGGGTATTGAATGATCTCCATCCTTCTTATAGTGAGTACACCAATGTGATACCGGTAGGCAAATGTGATTACCATCTCAAATCTTTCTATAGGGACTATCCTTGTCATCTCTAGCCTTCCACTCTTGAGCAAGAGGAGTAGGAATGTCCATATTTAATGTCACGTACTCCTCAATAATATCAAGTTGGTGGCGAATGTACGGACTCACGGGGATCAGTATGTAGTCCCCATACTGATTGCGCATTATCTTGACATCCGTGGAAGGGAGCATTCCCGTTTGGAGTACTACGCTATGATCGTCATAACGCAAGGCTTGTTTAAATTTACGCTGTAGCGGTGTAGGATTATGTACCTTGGTTGTTTCTTCCACTGGCCTCAGTTGTAGATGATCTGATCGTAGCGAACCTTGTAACGTTTGACCGCCAATTTGTCCTACTAGTGCAGCAGATGGAGTAGATGCCTGAAAATGAAAAAAGATTGTATTAAGTTTACGTTCAAGGGAGGAGAGGGAGGAAAGTAGCGACTTACCATTTTAGTTGGATAATAGAATAGGGAACTAGAGAGAGAAAATGTGCGTCCGTCACTCGTGTGATTCAACGATGGAATGATTCTCACTGTGGAAGGCTCGCTATTTATATAGAAATGCTTGATTCTCATTAGATGATGACCCTCATTGGACAATAACATCAAGCTGATTCCAAATCTGAAATCCGTTTTCCAATCCGATGCTTCGTTTTGAAGCTACAGCCCAAAACGTCCCAAATTCTAACTCTGTCTTTTTTCGCCAATGTCCCAAAATCTTAAATGGCGTCTCACATCTAAACGAAGACAGATATGAACAAGCCGATTCTTTCAGTGAATTTTTCTCACTCTTAGCTTTCAAACGAGCTATGGCACGACAAAATCCGTCCACTAGAAGCCAAGATCGAAGCTAGCTCTCCCGAGGGGGGGGAGGTCAGCGAAAATTTTTCTCTCCGATTGACTTGAAACTCACCATACAGATGCAGAATTTCACGCTGATTCCAAATCTGAAATCCGTTTTCCCATCCGATGCTTCGTTTTGGCGCTACAGTCCAAAACGTCCAAAATTCTAACTCTGTCGTTTTTCGCCAATGTCCCAAAATCTTAAATGGCGTCTCACATCTAAACGAAGACAGATATGAACAAGCCGATTCTTTCAGTGAATTTGTCTCACTCTTAGCTTTCAAACGAGCTATGGCACGACAAAATCCGTCCACTGGAAGCAAAGTTGGAAGGTCGGTGCCGAGGGGGGGGACGTCAGCGAAATTTTTTTCTCTCCGATTGCGTTCAAATTCACCATACCGATGCAGAATTTCACGCTGAATCCGAATCTGGCCTCCGTTTTCCCATCCGATACTTCGTTTGGGCGCTACACACCAAAAAGTCCCAAATTCTAACTCTGTCGTTTTTTCGAAAAATGTTGAAATTTTTTTCTCTCCGATTGACTTGAAACTCACCATACAGATGCAGAATTTCACGATGATTCCAAATCTGAAATCCGTTTTCCCATCCGATGCTTCGTTTTGGCGCTACACACCAAAACGTCCAAAATTCTAACTGTCGTTTTTCGCCAATGTCCCAAAATCTTAAATGGCGTCTCACATCTAAACGAAGACAGATATGAACAAGCCGATTCTTTCAGTGAATTTGTCTCACTCTTAGCTTTCAAACGAGCTATGGCACGACAAAATCCGTCCACTGGAAGCAAAGTTGGAAGGTCGGTGCCGAGGGGGGGGGGACGTCAGCGAAATTTTTTCTCTCCGATTGCGTTCAAATTCACCATACCGATGCAGAATTTCACGCTGAATCCGAATCTGGCCTCCGTTTTCTCATCCGATACTTCGTTTGGGCGCTACACACCAAAACGTCCCAAATTCTAACTCTGTCGTTTTTTCGAAAAATGTTGAAAATTTTTTCTCGCCGATTGCCTTGAAACTCACCATACAGATGCAGAATTTTACGCTGATCACGAATCTAAAGTCCGTTTCACCATTCCACTACGACAACCTAGACGGTCGCCCACGTCAACCTAGGCGGTCGGCCACGTCAACCCACACGAGACCAACACACCCGAGTCTCACACTCTGTCGTTTTCGAGGGGGGGGGGGACGTCAGCGAACATTTTGTGAACGTGGACCAACCTGGCCGGCACACCACGACAGGCCACAACCTCTGTCGTTCCAGAGGGGGGGGGACGTCAGCGAAAATTCTTCGATGGCGGCCATCTTGCGCGGTCCAGAAGTGGAGTTTTACTTACTACTTCCGTGGCCGGCCTAGATAGAACTTCAGACCGGGATTTATACCGGCTTCAGATAGATTTAATCAAAGATTCAGCCTATTTTAGCTCAGTTTCCTGTTCTCAAGGCCTATTTTGGACCGGCTACGGGCAAGCTGCCTCACGTTGAATGCAATTGTTGAGAGCAAATTCAGTTCGCCGGCACTGATCGAGCCAGACCACAGAGAAATAAACGATATGCTCTTACGATGTTGAAATTACTAATATTCATCAATCTTTGAATTTCTCTTTTAATTTACTCTTTTACACACGTTGAATATCCAATCAGACTGCTCGAATGATTCGTCAGGAATTCGTCTGGCTAATAAGTCAATAAATGTTTCCAATATTGTCGGAAGGCAGAAACATTTAACTATACCTCATTTAATTAGTGACACTGTTTATTACGGTCTCCCAAACGTAATCGCGTCGAAACTATCCATTAATGTTTTTGCTTTTTGATTGCTTATGAAAATGAAAGTGATTTCAGTTTGATTCAAATTTTAGTATTAAATGAACAGCACGTTTTTATGATTCACATTGCAAATACCTTGAACTTGAGAGATTACTCTTGTCACATCAGTCGTATTTTTCATTCGCTCAAGAGATCCATTGTCCTCGTTGCCGCTGCCATCGTCAAAAATCCTTGCCTTAACGACGTCTGCTTCTACTAGACTCTTGATCCCTTTATTCACTTAGTTTTGTTTAAACATCCACATCAGAATCTATACGTATGGGTTTCATGATTTTATTTGTGCAATGCTTCATGATTAACGGCAGCTACCTTAACAACCAGTAACTTCATGCCTGTTCTTGAGCAAGTCCAAACATTTGCTGCTGCCTCAGAAACTCATGTTGCTGAAATTCTGAACAAATTGCGCGGCTTGTCTTGAGTGCATGCCTTACTCGAAACCCTAGACCATCGGTATGGACACGACAATGACCCCAAACGACGTTTACTTACGCAGAAATTTCAGACAGTATTGTCTGTGTATTTCATTGTCTACGTTTGATGTCCTTTGAGTAAGAGTAAATATATACCCATACAATACACAGATAATGCTGTCTTGAATTCCTACAAAAGAGTATGACGTTAGGGGACCTTATGCCCATGCAGACATGTCTTCAAGTAAGACATGGCACGTAAGACAAGCGGCGCAGCAACTTGTTCAATGTATGGGCTACATGTGAGACTAAGTTCAAATCGCTTAAATCGTTTCTGCTTCCGGAATATTAGTCCATGATGAATTATAAATCATTCCCTCATTTCATTTTTTATCATTTTTCATATATGTTTACAGTCAGGTTTGTATCTCGCCAAAATTTTGATAAATATAATACAGTGCATTCCATATACATGCGATCACAAAATAGCAGACATTTTTTCTTTTAGCCGAAACTTTATTTGTCACTAAAATTATACAGACTGGTCGACGTGGTTTCAGTACTCAGTGCTTTTGTTAATACCTAACCAAAACCATGTTTGAATCTTAATTATATCTTCGTGTTATGCTTCAATTCCCTGCGCTCATGATTCAATTCTTACTCATCAACATCTTATTGGCTTGTTATTATGTCCTTGTATCTAATGTTTCTAATTAGTTTTCAGTCAATTTTGCCAAAATTCAGAGCTATAAGTGATTATGGTGAAGTGTTTGCTATATTGCTCATCATTTTCACGAAATATTTGAATTATTTGGCACAATCATCTGAATTGGCTACTCCAAGTAGCACAAACTCTTTAAATACGTTGGTCCTACATTGGTCCTTTGAATGTTACATTGGCTTTCAGTGGCCTTCGCTAGCCGACATAAGCCAACATTGGTCCAACGTTTGTATCTTTCCATTGGTTTCGAAAATTGGTTGGCTTACACTGGCCACCTTAATCCTTCAAAGAACCAATGTAAAATGAAAATGCAAATGCCCATCTTCGAGCCAATGATGGACCATTAATGGTAATTTTTGACTGAAAGGCTAGATGACAGTTGAATAAAGTGCATAGGAAGAAAAAATTCTCACGGAACACACTCTATGAGCATTGCTTTATTATTGTTTTATTACAATATTTTAATGGATATATAATTCTGAGTCAGATTAAATTATCAATAAACACATGTTTTATAGATGTTATGCAACTTTCTCGACACATTCCTCGACAGATTTCTCAACACTAAGTTTCGACCAATCAGAAACGTTTCGAAAAATCTAATATTTTATTTTTCTGTTTGCATATAATTTACGTACTTAAAACCACGTGATTTGCACGAGGTAGCTTCAAGCTTTTTGCCAATTTTTTTGCCCAAATTTTTATTTTTGACGAAACCACTATAAAAGTATTAATTTGCCTTCACTCATGTCAAATACCAGTATAGGCAATCAAATATCGGCTTTATAGCTTGTCATTTGAAATTTTGTTCCACAAGTGGAACTGTGGGCATGATTGGCTCTGTGTAAAATGTTCCAGAAGTGGAACTGTGGGCACGAATGACCGTGTGAAAAAATCAAAAACGTAATTTGGAAAATCAATGAACCATTTCTTTATTGAAATACAAGAACTCTGAGACCCACTAAAGATAGCAGATAGGCTAATTGTTTTTGTCGAAAATGCAATTATTGGCTATGAAAAGCTTGAAAAAATTTTTCGTGAACGTTAAGTCGACACTTTTTTCACCCTTTCATTGTATTCGTTTTGCACTGTGCACAGCGCCCTTGCTTGACGCTTTCGATAAAGTGACCTCCTGAAACAGAATGGTTTGATAATTGAGTTGAAAAATACTTCAATGAATAAAGAACGGTTTATGGCCATATATTAAATTTACTTTCAGTGCTAAATGTAGCTATTTTATGAATTACGAATTTAGAAATCTGAATGTAATGGAATGTGATTCTAATTTATATTTTTGAAAAATTCTAATCAACATGATTTGATAGTCAAAAATTAGCATTGACGAATGAAAGCAGTTTAATCGTTAATGTAGACCTACATATGCCCAAATGTTTTTTACACCTTAAATTAATTGTTTTTATAAATGCATGTATAGAAATACGATTGCGAAATGGCATCAGATGAATCCAATTAATTGTTTTTATAGATGGTGAAATCTGATCATGGCATCAAATTAATCCAATAATCTTTATGCTAGATGCGTTAAGTGATCAAATATTTATGAAAATATTTTTAGAATAAACCTTCACCTTCACCTTTTCTTTACCTTCACAATATCGAATAGAATCAGGAACACGTTTGCTTGCAACTTTGTGTTGAGCTTGGGATGGTCTACCAATGCCTCGATTCGATTCAGCAGCTTGAGTGAGAAGGTACGTTTGCACAACCTTGCGCTGAAAAAAGAGAAAGTCGCCATCATTTCCAGCTTTAACGTACAGGCGCCATGCATTGTGCATTGCTGTCTCCATCCCAAAAACGAATGCTGACCACCACCATTTTCTCGATTGTATATAGCGATCCGATAATTGCTGATGTTCTCATCCATCCGATCGACGCCCATGTTTTTGTTATACTTTGCCATGCAATCAGGAGTAGGAATAGAAGTCCTCTTGCTTTGTGCGTGAGACCATCTTGTAGATTTTGTCATTGGATCGATACCGTAGACGTTGGTGATTACTGAGAAGACCTTATTGTCGTTGTACGACATTGCAAGAATGCCGGAACCACTGTCTTGCAAGTAATCAAATGAGCCCCTGGCCATTTTCGTCAATTCCTTAGCATTTTTCAAAGGACACTTTTCGAGTCGATTTGCTTTCACCGTGCCAGTGTATCAAATGCCTTTGTCAGTCAGAATGTCAACAAGTTTCAGTGATGAAAAGAATCGATCTCCGAACAAGTGAAACGGCAAGGACGGTAGTGGTGCGATCAGTCTGAGCACAACACCAGCTCCAACTCCAAGCGTAGAATTCAGACTCTGTTTACCTTGATACGGATCAAATTGTATTAGGTAACCTAGGCAATCACACAACCACCAAAATTTGTACCCATATTTGATGGCCTTGTTCTGAATATATTGTTTAGCTGAATGCCTCCTGTAATACGTCGCCATGGCTTCGTCGATGCATAAATTCTTTGGGAGATGTTTTTCGATGAGAGACAACTTATCAAAAAATGGCCTTAGTTTAGCAAATTTATCATCTTTGGGAAGAGAAGTGTTATCAGCAAAATGCGCGTATTTTTTTATTTTCTCGAATCTATTTCGGGACATTGCGTTTGATACCATATCGTTTGACGATTCTGAATCCATCTCCCAGTACATGCGCCAACGTGGAACTGATACATATCCAGACAAAAACAAAATAGCAAGCCAGGCTTTTAGTTCATGAATAGAAATCTTGAATTCATAATCATTGTATCTCTGAGTTGCATACAATTCAAACATGTCGCTCATCCACCGTAGAAAATCTGGAGTAAAAATCAACTCAAATACGTCCACTGGATCCCAAGAAACTGTCGGAGTTGTTTCTGCTGGGAAAATGGATAAAACTTTGGAATTCAAAGAGGTCTGGGACCACTTGCGATTTCTTCTACCATCCTCAATAATTGATTCATGATTTTCATCTATTCCGATATGGCCGATGTCAAGATTGACTGCCTGAATATCGGCTTCGGCTTCTGCTAGTAGTTGACGTCGAGACAAATTGTCTATGCTTCTCTTTTGGTCGTCGTTCTCATCGCCACTGTCTTCGGCTGATACATCCTCATCATCTCGTGGAAAAATTGAAACTGTTGCGGAAAGGATTTCGTCGTCATCTTCTATGATGCGAGAGCGATGCGTGTTACGTCTAGCCATTGCACTGAATGAATGAAAATCTAGTTGATACAATATCGGGAGCCAACGCACAAAGATTTCTATTGTCTCTTTTCGGCTTTGCCTCTCGTGCAGATGATTCATGTAACTTGACAATCCGTTAAAGCATTACCATAGAAATTTTATTCATAGATACTCATAGCGCAGCGTGTGTATTATACCATGATTTGATGAGACAAGCAATGAGTCAGCGCCGTTCTCTAGCAACGACAGACTGTATCAGTGTGCTCCAATTATTTTGAGGCATGCGCTAGCACAGTTGAGTACTAGTGTGTCTCTTTGGTTAATGAGGAAAAACAATGAGCTCTTACCGGCTATATTCCGTCGATCATTCATTTTCTCATCAGAATTTTACATGGGGTCGATCATGCCCACAGTTCCACTTCTGGAACAAAATTTCAAAGCAGCATCTCCATGGTAACGCGAGGTATAATTAACTATATTCGGGATGTCTCATAACTTGTGATGATATCCCTGTACAAAAATATTTGCCCTACTAAATTAGGCTCATTACATTGGCGCTGACATTCTGTTGAAAATATGTTTTTTAGTAATGAACGATTTTTTATATATTACTTGACTCTTTAACGCATGCATTCACAGAATTGTGAGTTACATGAAATGTCGTACTGTTTTTCCACTTACTCTTTACTAGGTCTAGTAAATGGGCTAGACAAATAAAAGAATGTGTATGGAGTTTTTGAAAACGGAGGCGATTCTAAATTTTGTTCCACTTATGGAACTCTGGGCAAAAACGGGTTAAGCCTACTGACACACTCGATATCATTCATCAAGTATGTTCCTGAATTTTCAATGATAACAGACTCGTTTTATTCTTGCATTGTTGCTCATCGGTATGTATTCGCACGGTTAATTCAACTTCTACTTGATAAGGAAAATGCATGTTTCCGGAAATGCTGTTCTTTTCTATTCATGGAGTTTTCAGGGAGCGCGACTTTGACGTATGGAGGAAACATCATGTACAATCATATGTTTAAAAAGTCTTGGAAATACTTATGAAGCAATACTACATGAGCACTAAATATTACAAATTTTTTGAATTTATTATTGTTGAAATGCTTCGCACATGTGTCAAAGTCGTGCTCATTCTTGATAACTCAATTAACAAGTAAAGACAGCATTTTTCACAAATGGAATAACTGTTCATATGTTTTCATACTCATGCAGCAGTTGAATCTAGCCGGACACATCAAAGAGCAACAATGCAAGAATAGAACGAGTCAGATATCGCCGCAATATTAGAACTACGCTTCAGATGAATGCCCTCAATCGAGTTCGAAATTTAATGTAATCACGCTTCTTCGCTCTCGACTGAGTGCGAAAAGTGAAAATCGCGTTTGATCGCAATACATTTAATACATTAAGTCGACCAATGTTTGCCAATGGGAGGCTACGGTGGGATTTGGTTGACCAATATAAGCTATCGGCGGCAGCTAAAGGTTACGTTGGCTTAAAGAGGCAATATAGTGGGATTAAATTGGCGATTGTTGGCATAAGGATGGCTAGAGCGCGGTTGGTTCAAGAACAGTTCTAGGTTGGATTATATAGAACCAATGTAGGCCCGCTGTATCATTTTCAACTTTTGACCATTGTAAATGGCCAATAAAGGTCCAGCGTAGTACCAACGTACCTGTGTTACTTGGGAATTCTCTGCAATATTCTTCATCACGAATCAATTCTATGCATTTTCTTTATCACCAATCAATTCCCTGAAATTTTTCTGATCACCAATCAATTCCCAGCATTTTCTTCATCACCAATCAATTCCCTGCATCTTCTTCGTCACCAATCAATTCCCTGACATTTTTGTCTTCATTAATCAATTGCCTGCAACTTTTCTCTTCGTCAATCAAATCTCTGCAATATTCTTCATCACGCATCAATTCCCAGCAGTTTCTTCATCACCAATCAATTGCCCGCATCTTCTTCATCACCAATCAATTCCCTGACATTTTTGTCTTCACCAATCAATTCCCCGCATTTTCCTCATCACCAAACAATTCCCTGACATTTTTGACTTCACCAATCAATTCCCATCATTTTACTCATCACCAATCAATTCCCTTTTCTTCATCACCAATCAATTCCCCGCATTTTCTTCATCACCAATCAATTCCCTGACACTTTTGTTTTGATCAATCAATTCCCCGCAATTTTCCTCATCACCAATCAATTCCCTGACATTTTTGTCTTCACCAATCAGTTCCCTGACACTTTTGTCTTGATCAATCAATTCCCTGACATTTTCTTCATCACCAATCAATTCCCTGACACTTTTGTCTTCATCAATCAATTCCCTGACATTTTCTTCATCACCAACCACTTCCCCACATTTTCTTCATCACCAATCAATTGCCTGACATTTATTTTATCACCAATCAATTCCCTGACACTTTTGTCTTCATCAATCAATTCCGTGACATTTTCTTCATCACTGATCAATTCCCTGACGACATTTTTGTCTTCACCAATCAATTCTCTGACATTTTCTTCATTACTAATCAATTCTCTGCATTTTCTTTATCACCAATCAATTCCCTTTTTTTCATCACCAATCAATTCGCTGACATTTTTGTCTTCACCAATCAGTTCCCTGACACTTTTGTCTTGATCAATCAATTCCCTGACATTTTCTGATCACCAATCAATTCCCTGACACTTTTGTCTTCATCAATCAATTCCCTGACATTTTTGTCTTCATCAATCAATTCCCTGACATTTTTGTCTTCATTAATCAGTTCCCTGCAACTTTTCTCTTCGTCAATCAATTCTCTGCAATATTCTTCATTACGAATCAATTCTCTGCATTTTCTTTATCACCAACCACTTCCGCGCATTTTCTTTATCACCAATCAATTCCCTGACGACATTTTTGTCTTCATCAATCAATTCCCCTGACATTTTCTTCATCAACAATCAATTCCCTTTTTTCATCACCAATCAATTCCCCGCATTTTCTTCATCACCAATCAATTCCCTGACAATTTTTTCTTCATCAATCAATTCCCTGACATTTTCTTCATCACCAATCAATTCCCTGACATTTTCTTCATCACCAATCAATTCCCTGACATTTTTGTCTCCACCAATCAATTACTTGCATTTTCTTCATCACCAATCAATTACTTGCATTTTCTTCATCATCAATCAATTAGTTGCATTTTCTTCATCACCAATCAATTACTTGCATTTTCTTCATCACCAATCAATTACTTGCATTTTCTTCATCACCAATCAATTCCCTGACACTTTTTTCTTCATCACCAATCAATTACTTGCATTTTCTTCATCGCCAATTTATTCCCCGCAATATTCTTCATCACCAATAAATTCCCTGACATTTTCTTCATCAGCAATAAATTCCCTGACATTTTCTTCATCACCAATCAATTCTCTGCAATATTCTTCATCACCAATCAATTCCCTGACATTTTTCTGATCACCAATCAATTCCCTGCATTTTCTTCATCACCAATCAATTCCCTGCATTTTCTTCATCACCAATCAATTCCCTGACACTATTTTCTTCATCACCAATCAATTTCTTGCATTTTCTTCATCACCAATTTATTCCCTGCAATATTCTTCATCACCAATAAATTCCCTGACATTTTCTTCATCACCAATAAATTCCCTGACATTTTCTTCATCACCAATCAATTCTCTGCAATATTCTTCATCACCAATCAATTCCCTGACATTTTTCTGATCACCAATCAATTCCGTGACACTTTTGACTTCATCAATCAATTCCCTGCATTTTGTTCATTACCAATGGATTTCGTGACATATTTCTGATCACCAATCAATTCTGTGACATTTATGTCTTCACCAATCAATTCCCTGCATTTTCTTCATTACCAATGGATTTCGTGACATATTTCTGATCACCAATTAATTCTGTGACATTTTTGACTTCATCAATCAATTCCCTGCATTTTGTTCATTACCAATGGATTTCGTGACATATTTCTGATCACCAATCAATTCTGTGACATTTTTGTCTTCATCAATCAATTCCCTGACATTTTTGTCTTCACCAATCAATTCCCAGCATTTTCTTCATTACCAATCAATTCCCTGACATTTTTCTGATCACCAATCAATTCCCTGACATTTTCTTCATCACCAATCAATTCCCTGACATTTTCTTCATCACCAATCAATTCCCTGACAATTTTTTGATCATCAATGATTCCCTGACATTTTCTTCATCACCAATCAATTCCCTGACATTTTCTTCATCACCAATCAATTCCCTGACAATTTTTTGATCATCAATCATTCCCTGACATTTTCTTCATCACCAATCAATTCCCTGACATTTTCTTCATCACCAATCAATTCCCTGACATTTTTGTCTTCACCAATCAATAACCTACATTTTCTTCATAAATCAATTCCCGGACATTTTTGTCTTCACCAATCAATTCCCAGCATTTTCTTCATCAACAATCAATTCCCTGACAATTTTTTGATCATCAATCATTCCCTGACATTTTTGTCTTCACCAATCAATTCCCGGCATTTTCTTCATCACCAATCAATTCCTGACGATTTTTTGATCATCAATCAATTTTCTGACACTTTTGTCTGGTTCAATCAATTCCCTGCATTTTCTTCATCACCATGCAATCAATTCCCTTTTTTTTCTTCATCATCAAATTAATTCCCTGAAATTTTTGTCTTCACCAATCAATAACCTGCATTTTCTTCATCAATGAATTCCCTGACATTTTTGTCTTCACCAATCAATTCCCGGCATTTTCTTCATCACCAATCAATTCCTGACAATTTTTTGATCATCAATCAATTTCCTGACATTTTTCTGATCACCAATCAGTTCCCTGACACTTTTTATTCATCAATCAATTCCTTGACGACATTTTTGTCTTCATTAATCAATTCCCTGCATTTTTTCATCACCAATCAATTCCCTGAGAGTTTCTTCATCACCATGCAATCAATTCCCTGAGAGTTTCTTCATCATCAAATTAATTCCCTGAAATTTTTGTCTTTAACAATCAATAACCTGCATTTTCTTCATCAATGAATTCCCTGACATTTTTGTCTTCACCAATCAATAACCTGCATTTTCTTCATCAATCAATTCCCTGACATTTTTGTGATCACCAGTCGATTCCCTGACATTTTCGTCTTCATCAGTCAATTCCCTAATTTTTTCTTCATCACCATGCAATTAATTCCCTGACATCTTCGTCTTCATCAATCAATTCCCTGCATTTTTTCATCACCAATCAATTCCCTGACATTTTTCTGATCACCAATCAGTTCCCTGACACTTTTTATTCATCAATCAATTCCTTGACGACATTTTTGTCTTCATTAATCAATTCCCTGCATTTTTTTCATCACCAATCAATTCCCTGAGAGTTTATTCATCATCAATCATTTCCCAGCATTAATAACCAATAAACTAGCTGACATTTTTCTCTTTATCAATCAATTCCCTGCATTTCCTTCATCACTAATCAACTTCTTCCATCAAAGGGATGAGAGAAATTTCAGGGAATTGATTGATGATGGGATAAATTTCAGGGAATTGATTGGTGATGGGATAAATTTCAGGGAATTGATTGATGATGGGATAAATTTCAGGGAATTGATTGGTGATGGGATAAATTTCAGGTAATTGATTGATGATGGGATAAATTTCAGGGAATTGATTGATGATGGGAAAAAAAATTCAGGGAATTGATTGATGATTTGATAAGTTTCAGGGAATTGATTGGTGATGGGGTAAATTTCAGGGAATTGATTGATGATTTGATAAGTTTCAGGGAATTGATTGATGATGGGATAAATTTCAGGGAATTGATTGGTGATGGGATAAATTTCAGGGAATTGATTGGTGATGGGATAAATTTCAGGGAATTGATTGGTGATGTGATAAGTTTCAGGGAATTGATTGGTGATGGGATAAGTTTCAGGGAATTGATTGGTGATGGGATAAATTTCAGGTAATTGATTGATGATGGGATAAATTTCAGGGAATTGATTGATGATGGGATAAATTTCAGGGAATTGATTGATGATGGGATAAATTTCAGGGAATTGATTGATGATGGGATAAATTTCAGGGAATTGATTGATGATGGGATAAGTTTCAAGGAATTGATTGATGATGGGATAAATTTCAGGGAATTGATTGATGATGGGATAAATTTCAGGGAATTGATTGATGATGGGATAAATTTCAGGGAATTGATTGATGATGGGATAAATTTCAGGGAATTGATTGATGATTTGATAAGTTTCAGGGAATTAATTGATGATGGGATAAATTTCAGGGAATTGATTGATGATGGGATAAATTTCAGGGAATTGATTGATGATTTGATAAGTTTCAGGGAATTAATTGATGATGGGATAAATTTCAGGGAATTGATTGATGATGAGATAAACTTCAGGGAATTGATTGATGATGGGATAAATTTCAGGGAATTGATTGATGATTTGATAAGTTTCAGGGAATTGATTGATGATGGGATAAATTTCAGGGTATTGATTGATGATGGGATAAGTTTCAGGGAATTGATTGATGATGGGATAAGTTTCAGGGAATTGATTGATGATGGAATAAGTTTCAGGGAATTGATTGATGATGGGATAAATTTCAGGGAATTGATTGATGATGGGATAAATTTCAGGGAATTGATTGATGATGGGATAAATTTCAGGGAATTGATTGATGATGGGATAAATTTCAGGGAATTGATTGATGATGGGATAAATTTCAGGGAATTGATTGATGATGGGATAAATTTCAGGGAATCGATTGATGATGGGATAAATTTCAGGGAATTGATTGATGATGGGATAAATTTCAGGGAATTGATTGATGATGGGATAAATTGCAGGGATTGATTGATGATGGGATAAATTTCAGGGAATTGATTGATGATGGGATAAATTTCAGGGAATCGATTGATGATGGGATAAATTCCAGGAAATTGATTGATGATGGGATAAATTTCAGGGAATTGATTGATGATGGGATAAATTTCAGGGAATTGATTGGTGATGGGATAAATTTCAGGGAATTGATTGATGATGGGATGAATTTCAGGGAATTGATTGATGATGGGATAAATTTCAGGGAATTGATTAATGATGGGATAAATTTCAGGGAATTGATTGATGATGGGATAAATTTCAGGGAATTGATTAATGATGGGATAAATTTCAGGGAATTGATTGATGATGGGATAAATTTCAAGGAATTTGATTGATGATGGGATAAATTTCAGGGAATTGATTGATGATGGGATAAATTTCAGGTAATTGATTGATGATGGGATAAATTTCAGGGAATTGATTGATGATGGGATAAATTTCAGGGAATTGATTGGTGATGGGATAAATTTCAGGGAATTGATTGATGATGGGATAAATTTCAGGGAATTGATTGATGATGGGATAAATTTCAGGGAATTGATTGATGATGGGATAAATTTCAGGGAATTGATTGGTGATGGGATAAGTTTCAGGGAATTGATTGATGATGGGATAAATTTCAGGGAATTGATTGATGATGGGATAAGTTTCAGGGAATTGATTGATGATGGGATAAATTTCAGGGAATTGATTGATGATGGGATAAGTTTCAGGGAATTGATTGATGATGGGATAAATTTCAGGGAATTGATTGATGATGGGATAAATTTCAGGGTATTGATTGATGATGGGATAAATTTCAGGGAATTGATTGATGATGGGATAAGTTTCAGGGAATTGATTGATGATGGGATAAATTTCAGGGAATTGATTGATGATGGGATAAGTTTCAGGGAATTGATTGATGATGGGATAAATTTCAGGGAATTGATTGGTGATGGGATAAATTTCAGGGAATTGATTGATGATGAGATAAATTTCAGGGAATTGATTGATGATGGGACAAATTTCAGGGAATTGATTGATGATGGGATAAATTTCAGGGAATTGATTGATGATGGGATAAATTTCAGGGAATTGATTGATGATGGGATAAGTTTCAGGGAATTGATTGATGATGGGATAAATTTCAGGGAATTGATTGATGATGTGGATTAATTGGATTGACCTTTTATGAGCTCTGAAAACGGGCGGCGCTGAATTGAGTTGAGAGCACTTTTATCGTTAATTTTCGGTCTTGAAATGCTGTCGTGAGACAGCGGTGATTTCAAACAATTTGAAGTCTATTATTTGAGTTGACGAGATGTTAGTGCAGCGACAGATTTTGATAACACACCTTTTGACTTTTGACTTTCAACTTGACGAAATGCTGTGTAAACATTTTAAACCGCTCACAGGGTCATTAAAAGATAAGAAAATGATGACGTATGTGTCACTATCGAAATCAAAGTGACTGCGTGTCTAGGAAATTTCTGTGATTGAATTTCAGCAAAGCCGAATTTGATCAGCTGATGTCGCAGAGGCAGTTGACATTAACGTTTGAAAAATAGGTTTCATTCAGACACTGATTGCGGGAATTGCAAAATGAGAAATGCTTGGAAAAGTCGATCATATGGTTGTATTACAGAGCGATGGACGAGTTCCAAGGAGAGCTTGCATCAATCTATTCAAGACATTTGCTTAAACCATGCACCTAAGTCAACCTTAAATGTAAGGATGAAAGTTAATTGTCAAAGTAGTCTGTTTTAGAAAACCAGTTTGGATTCCGAGATGAGTGTGTTGTATTAAGGTAAAGACAATGTTTACATACAAATCAGAGACAATCAATTATTCATTTGAACATAGGTCATCAATCAGCGACTTGCTGCAAACATTTAATAACGCGGTCATCAATGAAACTAAAAGATGACGAAATATTCGATGACGTCATACAATGAGAACGTCCGAGAAAGTTTCACCAAGGACAATAACGTCCGATATCATTGTCAGTTTGACGACACAATGCCCCATCCACGACATGACGATTGCTGTCGCATAGTCTTTGGTCATTCTACGAATTGGGAGAGGTTTTTTCAATGAAGCATAAATCATTTTTCCGAGCAGTTGACACCGCATTTTCGACGAAACAATCGAAACTGCGTCTGAATAAGAAGCCCCAGCAAGCCAGAGTACAATATTTACTCGATGATGGTGTTAAAGCGTCATATCATTTATTCTGGCACGAAAACTGATGAGTGGTTGACCGGGGTTGGACGAAATTAATTGCAACTTTATTGGTTCATTTTCTGCTAAAAATCAATTTATTTAATTGGATCACATGAGCAATCAATTGATTGACAATTATTTGCAATTATCTTTTATCATCGCCAAATCCACGAAGATCCTTACACACAATAATTGCATGATAGACAGTTGATTGATAAATACATAGAAAGTTATTTCCAAAACACATGCGTCGACAAATCTGCATTAAAACACTTGCAGAAATAGAGTTTACCTGTAATCACTTCATTTATTCATAAGTGATAATCAGTAAATTACATTGGCAAGTCACAAAATGAGGGAAGTTATATACACCCTCACGACAATTCCTCATGATTTTGTATAAGATTTTTGCTCATATATATCTCATGAAATTTAATGTGGATTTGGAACGTTTTTCGCATGAAATGTCTCATTAAATTTCATAAGCTTTCTCATGAAAACCTCATTAATAAATTAACAATTGTTTTTTCATACTTCTGAATTTATTTTTCTCGCACATAGTTATTGAAGCTTTCTTGGCCTAGCCACATTGCCCCAAAGCATTGACACGCCATGACTACAATGCTATTTCAGTACTCGCAAAAATAGACAACTATTTATCATGATCATACTTCTAACTGTGATTGTATATGTGTCTATTTTCAACATCTTGCATAGTAATGATAGTTGTAAAGTCAAATTATATATGCATCATTTCGAAAATGCTGTTGTACATCGCCATGATACATCCTATATATTTTTATTTTCATCTTTTATAGACTAACCTTGAAGATCTTGATCGATTGAATAAGCTTTCTTATGGTTATTTCCTTTCGCGGCTAGCATGCATAACTTACTACTTATAAGCTAATTTTCACGAAGACGTCATAAATGCTCATGATTTTCTCATGAACGCGATCAAAGCATCATGAGAACATCATGAGTTAAATATTTTCTTGTGAGGATATCATGAGACTCATAATAATCTCATAAGCTCTCATGAAAATCTCTGAATGAATGAAACTTTTCGTGAGGGCAAAGTCAGGAGAATTCATGGAGGCCGTTCTACACACCAAAAATGAAGTCTTTCGCCGGGTTGTTCTGAATGGTGGGATCAATAAGTGTTCGGAGCTGTCACTATAAGATGGCAAAAACCGATTCAGACAGTGATTAGTGTCCTCGAACTTCTTGAAAAGAGACAAAGAGATGCTCGTTCGTCTTACATCTAATGGTTCAAGACACATTTCATTACAGTCTTTTCCACATATGCTTTTCGATGTGCTCGCCTCTGAAGTTTCTCAATATTGTCACTCAGATTGGCAGGCAGACAGATGAACAGAGGCATGCAATACTCGAGCTTTGTACACAATAAATATCTCTGCCTTGGACAGAAAAGACTTTAAAACTCGAAGGCAATGCGTTCTTTGAACAGAAATTCTAGTGATTTTATCAAAATAGGCTTTCCACGACAAATTACTCGCCCACGTTACACTCAAAATCGTATGATTATCAACAAAGTCGATGTATGGTAGCGGAATAGGCTCGCAAACAGAAATTTTCTTCACAAAAAGACATTTCGACTTCAAATGATTGATGGACAATTCAACTTCATCCGCCCATTTTAAAATATTGTGATGCTCAAAGAGCACATGTTCATTGTTGCTGCCTTTGTAAAGGGGGATGATACAAATATCGTCAATATATTTGACAGTAGCATAGTCTGAATACATTGGTACACGAATGCATTATCTGCATCAGTATGTTCGTTGAACTAATGTGCATGAAAAAAACATGTAGATGCACTAATAATAATATAAGGCAATGACTGACGATTAATATTTATATTATCATCTGTTGTATGAGTGAAATGTAGGCCAACTCTAGTTCAAACACTGTGTTTCATTAGTTTTACCACCACTTGAATTTATTCAATCCTCAGAAGACCAAGATTAATGTAATCATCTCGGTAAAAATTCTTATCAAATACAGCATTCTGCGGAAGAGTGCGTTCCTAGTCGATGGTTATTATTTCTTCCGTCATCATCGTTTTGCTTGCATGATGCCATGTTTCAAAAAATACAATCAATTGTGATGAAGTTGAAAATTTTGCAATGTATCTGGCAGTGGTTATTATTTCTATCACCTTCACAAATTGAAAGACAGTTTAAGATTCTTATTCATTCGGATGTTGTGCATGTCTGAAACATGGAAAAGCGCCTGAGGGATCCAATTGGCTTGTCAACGCCCGCAGTTGATACTTTGACAAGGCTGACAAAAATGCAGAATTCTCATTGGCTGGAGCGGGAGCAAATCGAAATCAACAGAATGCGACGCTGTATGAAATGCAGGGAAGCCGACTCGAATAAATTTCAGGGAATTGATTAATGATGGGATAAATTTCAGGGAATCGATTGATGATGGGATGAATTGCACGGAATTGATTGGTGATGGGATGAATTGCACGGAATTGATTGGTGATGGGATGAATTGCACGGAATTGATTGATGATGGGATAAATTTCAGGGAATTGATTGATGATGGGATAAATTTCAGGGAATTGATTGATGATGGGATAAATTTCAGGGAATTGATTGATGATGGGATAAATTTCAGGGAATTGATTGATGATGGGATAAATTTCAGGAATCGATTGATGATGGCATGAATTGCACGGAATTGATTGATGATGGGATAAATTTCAGGGAATTGATTGGTGATGGGATGAATTGCACGAAATGGACGATGATGGGATAAATTGCAGGGAATTGATTGATGATGGGATAAATTTCAGGGAATTGATTGATGATGGGATAAATTTCAAGGAATTGATTGATGATGGGATAAATTTCAAGGAATTGATTGATGATGGGATAAATTTCAAGGAATTGATTGATGATGGGATAAATTTCAAGGAATTGATTGATGATGGGATAAATTTCAGGGAATTGATTGATGATGGGATAAATTTCAGGGAATTGATTAATGATGGGATAAATTTCAGGGAATTGATTAATGATGGGATAAATTTCAGGGAATTGATTGATGATGGGATAAATTTCAGGGAATTGATTGATGATGGGATAAATTTCAGGGAATTGATTGATGATGGGGTAAATGTCAGGTAATTGATTGATGATGGGATAAATTTCAAGGAATCGATTGATGATGGGATAAAATTCAGGGAATTGATTGATAATGGGACGAATTTCAGGGAATCGATTGATGATGGGATAAATTTCAGGGAATTGATTGATGATGGGATAAATTTCAGGGAATCGATTGATGATGGGATAAATTTCAGGGAATTGATTGATGATGGGATAAATTTCAGGGAATCGATTGATGATGGCATGAATTGCACGGAATTGATTGATGATGGGATAAATTTCAGGGAATTGATTGGTGATGGGATGAATTGCACGAAATGGACGATGATGGGATAAATTGCAGGGAATTGATTGATGATGGGATAAATTTCAGGGAATTGATTGATGATGGGATAAATTTCAAGGAATTGATTGATGATGGGATAAATTTCAAGGAATTGATTGATGATGGGATAAATTTCAAGGAATTGATTGATGATGGGATAAATTTCAAGGAATTGATTGATGATGGGATAAATTTCAGGAATTGATTGATGATGGGATAAATTTCAGGGAATTGATTAATGATGGGATAAATTTCAGGGAATTGATTAATGATGGGATAAATTTCAGGGAATTGATTGATGATGGGATAAATTTCAGGGAATTGATTGATGATGGGATAAATTTCAGGGAATTGATTGATGATGGGGTAAATGTCAGGTAATTGATTGATGATGGGATAAATTTCAAGGAATCGATTGATGATGGGATAAAATTCAGGGAATTGATTGATAATGGGACGAATTTCAGGGAATCGATTGATGATGGGATAAATTGCAGGGAATTGATTGATGATGGGATAAATTTCAGGGAATCGATTGATGATGGGATAAATTTCAGGGCATTGATTGATGATGGGATAAATTTCAGGAATTGATTGATGATGGGATAAATTTCAGGGAATTGATTGATGATGGGATAAATTTCAGGGAATTGATTGATGATGGGATAAATTTCAGGGAATCGATTGATGATGGGATAAATTCCAGGAAATTGATTGATGATGGGATAAATTTCAGGGAATTGATTGATGATGGGATAAATTTCAGGGAATTGATTGGTGATGGGATAAATTTCAGGGAATTGATTGATGATGGGATGAATTTCAGGGAATTGATTGATGATGGGATAAATTTCAGGGAATTGATTAATGATGGGATAAATTTCAGGGAATTGATTGATGATGGGATAAATTTCAAGGAATTTGATTGATGATGGGATAAATTTCAGGGAATCGATTGATGATGGGATAAATTTCAGGTAATTGATTGATGATGGGATAAATTTCAGGGAATTGATTGATGATGGGATGAATTTCACGGAATTGATTGGTGATGGGATAAATTTCAGAGAATTGATTGGTTATGGGATAAATTTCAGGGAATTGATTGATGATGGGATAAATTTCAGGGAATTGATTGATGATGGGATAAATTTCAGGGAATTGATTGATGATGGGATAAATTTCAGGGAATTGATTGATGATGGGATAAATTTCAGGGAATCGATTGATGATGGCATGAATTGCACGGAATTGATTGATGATGGGATAAATTTCAGGGAATTGATTGGTGATGGGATGAATTGCACGAAATGGACGATGATGGGATAAATTGCAGGGAATTGATTGATGATGGGATAAATTTCAGGGAATTGATTGATGATGGGATAAATTTCAAGGAATTGATTGATGATGGGATAAATTTCAAGGAATTGATTGATGATGGGATAAATTTCAAGGAATTGATTGATGATGGGATAAATTTCAAGGAATTGATTGATGATGGGATAAATTTCAGGAATTGATTGATGATGGGATAAATTTCAGGGAATTGATTAATGATGGGATAAATTTCAGGGAATTGATTAATGATGGGATAAATTTCAGGGAATTGATTGATGATGGGATAAATTTCAGGGAATTGATTGATGATGGGATAAATTTCAGGGAATTGATTGATGATGGGGTAAATGTCAGGTAATTGATTGATGATGGGATAAATTTCAAGGAATCGATTGATGATGGGATAAAATTCAGGGAATTGATTGATAATGGGACGAATTTCAGGGAATCGATTGATGATGGGATAAATTTCAGGGAATTGATTGATGATGGGATAAATTTCAGGGAATCGATTGATGATGGGATAAATTTCAGGGAATTGATTGATGATGGGATAAATTTCAGGGAATCGATTGATGATGGCATGAATTGCACGGAATTGATTGATGATGGGATAAATTTCAGGGAATTGATTGGTGATGGGATGAATTGCACGAAATGGACGATGATGGGATAAATTGCAGGGAATTGATTGATGATGGGATAAATTTCAGGGAATTGATTGATGATGGGATAAATTTCAAGGAATTGATTGATGATGGGATAAATTTCAAGGAATTGATTGATGATGGGATAAATTTCAAGGAATTGATTGATGATGGGATAAATTTCAAGGAATTGATTGATGATGGGATAAATTTCAGGGAATTGATTGATGATGGGATAAATTTCAGGGAATTGATTAATGATGGGATAAATTTCAGGGAATTGATTAATGATGGGATAAATTTCAGGGAATTGATTGATGATGGGATAAATTTCAGGGAATTGATTGATGATGGGATAAATTTCAGGGAATTGATTGATGATGGGGTAAATGTCAGGTAATTGATTGATGATGGGATAAATTTCAAGGAATCGATTGATGATGGGATAAAATTCAGGGAATTGATTGATAATGGGACGAATTTCAGGGAATCGATTGATGATGGGATAAATTGCAGGGAATTGATTGATGATGGGATAAATTTCAGGGAATCGATTGATGATGGGATAAATTTCAGGGAATTGATTGATGATGGGATAAATTTCAGGGAATTGATTGATGATGGGATAAATTGCAGGGAATTGATTGATGATGGGATAAATTTCAGGGAATTGATTGATGATGGGATAAATTTCAGGGAATCGATTGATGATGGGATAAATTCCAGGAAATTGATTGATGATGGGATAAATTTCAGGGAATTGATTGATGATGGGATAAATTTCAGGGAATTGATTGGTGATGGGATAAATTTCAGGGAATTGATTGATGATGGGATGAATTTCAGGGAATTGATTGATGATGGGATAAATTTCAGGGAATTGATTAATGATGGGATAAATTTCAGGGAATTGATTGATGATGGGATAAATTTCAAGGAATTTGATTGATGATGGGATAAATTTCAGGGAATCGATTGATGATGGGATAAATTTCAGGTAATTGATTGATGATGGGATAAATTTCAGGGAATTGATTGATGATGGGATGAATTTCACGGAATTGATTGGTGATGGGATAAATTTCAGAGAATTGATTGGTTATGGGATAAATTTCAGGGAATTGATTGATGATGGGATAAATTTCAGGGAATTGATTGATGATGGGATAAATTTCAAGGAATTGATTGATGATGGGATAAATTTCAGGGAATTGATTGATGATGGGATAAATTTCAGGGAATTATTTGATGATGTGGATTAATTGGATTGACCTTTTATGAGCTCTGAAAACGGGCGGCGGTGAATTGAGTTGAGAGCACTTTTATTGTCATTTTTCGGCGAGATGTTAGTGCAATGATAGAATCTGATAACTCACCTTTTGACTTTTGACTTTCAACTTGACGAAATGCTGTGTAAACATTTTAAACCGCTCACAGGGTCATTGAAAGATAAGAAAATGATGACGTATGTGTCACTATCGAAATCAAAGCGACTGCGTGTCTAGGAAATTTCTGTGATTGAATTTCAGGGTAGCCGAATTTGATCAGCTGATGTCGCAGAGGCAGTTGACATTAACGTTTGAAAAATCGGTTTCATTCAGACACTGATTGCGGAAATTGCAAAATGCGAAATGCTTGGAAAAGTCGATCATATGGTTGTATTAAAGAGCGATGGACGAGTTCCAAGGAGAGCTTGCATCAATCTATTCAAGACATTTGCTTAAACCATGCACCTAGGTCAACCTTAAATGTAAGGATGAAAGTTAATTCTCAAAGTAGTCTGTTATAGAAAACCAGTTTGGATTCCGAGATGAGTGTGTTGTACATGTATTAAGGTAAAGACAATGTTTATATACAAATCAGAGACAATCAATTATTCATTTGAACATAGGTCATCAATCAGCGACTTGCTGCAACATTTAATAACGCGGTCATCAATGAAACTAAAAGATGACGAAATATTCGATGACGTCATACAATGACAACGTCCGAGAAAGTTTCACCAAGGACAATAACGTCCGATATCATTGTCAGTTTGACGACACAACGCCCCATCCACGACATGACGATTGCTGTCGCATAGTCTTTGGTCATTCTACGAATTGGGAGAGGTTTTTCAATGAGGCATAAATCATTTTTCCGACCAGTTGACACCGCATTTTCGACGAAACAATCGAAACTGCATCTGAATAAGAAGCCCCAGCAAGCCAGAGTAGAATATTTACTCGAGGATGGTGTTAAAGCGTCATATCATTTATTCAGGCACGAAAACTGATGAGTGGTTGACCGGGGTTGGACGAAATTAATTGCAACTTTATTGGTTCATTTTCTGCTAAAAATCAATTTATTTAATTGGATCACATGAGCAATCAATTGATTGACAATTATTTGCAATTATCTTTTATCATCGCCAAATCCACGAAGATCCTTACACACAATAATTGCATGATAGACAGTTGATTGATAAATACATAGAAAGTTATTTCCAAAACACATGCGTCGACAAATCTGCATTAAAACACTTGCAGAAATAGAGTTTACCTGTAATCACTTTATTTATTCATAAGTGATAATCAGTAAATTACATTGGCAAGTCACAAAATGAGGGAAGTTATATACACCCTCACGACAATTACTCATGATTTTGTATGAGATTTTTGCTCATATATATCTCATGAAATTTAATGTGGATTTGGAACGTTTTTCGCATGAAATGTCTCATTAAATTTCATGAGCTTTCTCATGAAAACCTCATTAATAAATTAACAATTGTTTTTTCATACTTCTGAATTTATTTTTCTCGCACATAGTTATTGAAGCTTTCTTGGCCTAGCCTCGTTCCCCCAAAGCATTGACACACCATGACTACAATGCTATTTCATTACTCGCAAAAATAGACAACTATTTATCATGATCTTACGTTTAACTGTGATTGTATATATGTCTATTTTCAACATCTTGCATAGTAATGATAGTTGTAAAGTCAAATTATATATGCATCATTTCGAAAATGCTGTTGTACATCGCCATGATACATCCTATATATTTTTATTTTCATCTTTTATAGACTAACCTTGAAGATCTTGATCGATTGAATAAGCTTTCTTATGGTTATTTCCTTTCGCGGCTAGCATGCATAACTTACTACTTATAAGCTAATTTTCACGAAGACGTCATAAATGCTCATGATTTTCTCATGAACGCGATCAACACATCATGAGAACATCATGAGTTAAATATTTTCTTGTGAGAATATCATGAGACTCATAATAATCTCATAAGCTCTCATGAAAATCTCTGAATGAATGAAACATTTTCGTGAGGGCAAAGTCAGGAGAATTCATGGAGGCCGTTCTACACACCAAAAATGAAGTCTTTCGCCGGGTTGTTCTGAATGGTGGGATCAATAAGTGTTCGGAGTTGGCACTATAAGATGGGAAAAACCGATTGAGACAGTGATTAGTGTCCTCGAACTTCTTGAAAAGAGACAAAGAGATGCTCGTTCGTCTTACATCTAATGGTTCAAGACACATTTCATTACAGTCTTTTCCACATATGCTTTTCGATGTGCTCGCCTCTGAAGTTTCTCAATATTGTCACTCAGATTGGCAGGCAGACAGATGAACAGAGGCATGCAATACTCGAGCTGTGTACACAATAAATATCTCTGCCTTGGACAGAAAAGACTTTAAAACTCGAAGGCAATGCGTTCTTTGAACAGAAATTCTAGTGATTTTATCAAAATGGGCTTTCCACGACAAATTACTCGCCCACGTTACACTCAAAATCGTATGATTATCAACAAAGTCGATGTATGGTAACGGAATAGGCTCGCAAACAGAAATTTTCTTCACAAAAAGACATTTCGACTTCAAATGATTGATGGACAATTCAACTTCATCCGCTCATTTTAAAATATTCTGATGCTCAAAGAGCACATGTTCATTGTTGCTGCCTTTGTAAAGGGGGATAATTCAAATATCGTCAATATATTTGACAGTAGCATAGTCTGAATACATTGGCACACGAATGCATTATCCGCATCAGTATGTTCGTTGAACTAATTTGCATGAAAAAAACATGTAGATGCACTAATAATAATATAAGGCAATGACTGACGATTAATATTTATATTATCATTTGTTGTATGAGTGAAATGTAGGCCAACTCCAGTTCAAACACTGTGTTTCATTAGTTTTACCACCACTTGAATTTATTCAATCCTCAGAAGACCAAGATTAATGTAATCATCTCGGTAAAAATACTTATCAAATACAGCATTCTTTTTTGTTTCAATGAGGCATAAATCATTTTTCCGACCAGTTGACACCGCATTTTCGACGAAACAATCGAAACTGCATCTGAATAAGAAGCCCCAGCAAGCCAGAGTAGAATATTTACTCGAGGATGGTGTTAAAGCGTCATATCATTTATTCAGGCACGAAAACTGATGAGTGGTTGACCGGGGTTGGACGAAATTAATTGCAACTTAATTGGTTCGTTTTTTGCTAAAAATCAATTTATTTAATTGGATCACATGAGCAATCAATTGATTGACAATTATTTGCAATTATCTTTTATCATCGCCAAATCCACGAAGATCCTTACACTGTAAACCACCACCTCCTAAAGCAAGTTGAATCACCTCCTAAAGCAAGACATTCAAGACCAGTTCTAGGTTGGATTGCATTCATAGAACCAATGTAGGCCCGCTGTATCATTTCCAACTTTTGACCATTGTAAATGGCCAATAAAGGTCCAGCGTAGTACCAACGTATCTGTGTTACTTGGGAATTCTCTGCAATATTCTTCATCACGAATCAATTCTATGCATTTTCTTTATCACCAATCAATTCCCTGACATTTTTCTGATCACCAATCAGTTCCCTGACATTTTCTTCATCACCAATCAATTCCCTGACATTTTCTTCATCACCAATCAATTCCCTGACATTTTTGTCTTCACCAATCAATTCATTTTTTTCATCACTAATCAATTCCCCGAATTTCCTTCATCACCAATCAATTCCCTGACATTTTTTTGATCATCAATCAATTCCCTGACACTTTTTTCATCACCAATCAGTTCCCTGACACTTTTGTCTTCATCAATCAATTCGCTGACATTTTCTTCATCACCAATGAATTCCCTTTTTTTCATCACCAATCAATTCCCCGCATTTTCTTCATCACCAATCAATTCCCAGACATTTTTCTGATTACCAATCAATTCCCAGACATTTTTCTGATTACCAATCAATTCCCTCACACTTTTTTCATCACCAATCAATTCCGTGACACTTTTGTCTTCATCAATCAATTCCCTGATATTTTTGTCTCTATCAATCAATTCCCTGTATTTTCTTCATTACCAATTAATTTCTTGACATTTCTGTCTTTGTCAATCAATTCCCTGAATTTTTTTCATTACCAATCAATTCCCTGCATCTTCTTTATCATCAATCAATTCTGTGACATTTTTTTGATCATCAATCATTCCCTGACATTTTTCTGATCACCAATCAATTCCGTGACACATTTTTATTCATCAAGCAATTCCCTGACATTTTCTTCATCACCAATTTATTCCCTGACATTTTTCTGATCACCAATCAATTCCGTGACACATTTTTATTCATCAAGCAATTCCCTGAGAGTTTCTTCATCATCAATCAATTCCTTGACATTTTCCTGATCACCAATCAGTTCCCTGACACTTTTTATTCATCAATCAATTCCTTGAGGACATTTTTGTCTTCATTAATCAATTCCCTGCATTTTTTTCATCACCAATAAATTAGCTGACATTTTCGTTTTCATCAATCAATTCCCTGCATTTTTTCTTCATCACCATGCAATCAATTCCCTGACATTTTTTGATCATCAATCAGTTCACTGACACTTTTTATTCATCAATCAATTCCTCGTCGACATTTTTGTCTTCATTAATCAATTCCCTGCTTTTTTTTCATCACCAATCAATTCCCTGCATTTTCTTCATCACCAATAAATTAGCCGACATTTTTCTCTTTATCAATCAATTCCCTGCATTTCCTTCATCACCAGTGAATTCTCTGACACTTTTGTCTCCATCAATCAATTCCCTGCATTTTCATCATCACTAATCAACTTCTTCCAACAAATGGATGAGAGAAATTTCAAGGAATTGATTCGTGTTGAGAGAAATTTCAGGGAATTGATTGATGATGGGATAAATTTCAGGGAATCGATTGATGATGGGATGAATTGCACGGAATTGATTGGTGATGGGATGAATTTCAGGGAATCGATTGATGATGTGATGAATTGCACGGAATTGATTGATGATGGGATAAATTTCAGGGAATTGATTGGTGATGGGATGAATTTCAGGGAATTATTTGGTGATGGGATGAATTTCAGGGAATTATTTGATGATGGGATAAATTTCAGGGAATCGATTGATGATGGGATAAATTTCAGGGAATTGATTGATGATGGGATGAATTTCAGGGAATTGATTGGTGATGGGATAAATTTCAGGGAATTGATTGATGATGGGATGAATTGCACGGAATTGATTGGTGATGGGATGAATTGCAAGGAATTGATTGGTGATGGGATGAATTGCACGGAATTGATTGATGATGGGATAAATTTCAGGGAATTATTTGGTGATGGGATAAATTTCAGGGAATTGATTGATGATGGGATAAATTTCAGGGAATTGATTGATGATGTGGATAAATTTCAGGGAATTGATTGATGATGGGATAAATTTCAAGGAATTGATTGATGATGGGATAAATTTCAGGGAATCGATTGGTGATGGGATAAATTTCAGGGAATCGATTGATGATGGGATAAATTTCAGGGAATCGATTGATGATGGGATAGATTTCAGGGAATTGATTGATGATGGGATAAATTTCAGGGAATTGATTGATGATGGGATAAATTTCAGGGAATTGATTGATGATGGGTAAATTTCAGGGAATTGATTGATGATGAGATAAATTTCAGGGAATTGATTGATGATGGGATAAATTTCAGGGAATTGATTGATGATGGGATGAATTTCAGGGAATTGATTGATGATGGGATAAATTTCAGGGAATCGATTGATGATGGGATAAATTCCAGGAAATTGATTGATGATGGGATAAATTTCAGGGAATTGATTGATGATGGGATAAATTTCAGGGAATTGATTGATGATGCGATAAATTTCAGGGAATTGATTGATGATGGGATGAATTTCAGGGAATTGATTGATGATGGGATAAATTTCAGGGAATTGATTGATGATGGGATAAATTTCAGGGAATTGATTGATGATGGGATAAATTTCAAGGAATTTGATTGATGATGGGATAAATTTCAGGGAATTGATTGATGATGGGATAAATTTCAGGTAATTGATTGATGATGGGATAAATTTCAGGGAATTGATTGGTGATGGGATAAATTTCAGGGAATTGATTGGTGATGGGATAAATTTCAGAGAATTGATTGGTGATGGGATAAATTTCAGGGAATTGATTGATGATGGGATAAATTTCAGGGAATTGATTGATGATGGGATAAATTTCAAGGAATTGATTGATGATGGGATAAATTTCAGGGAATTGATTGATGATGGGATAAATTTCAGGGAATTGATTGGTGATGGGATAAATTTCAGGGAATTGATTGATGATGGGATAAATTTCAAGGAATTGATTGATGATGGGATAAATTTCAGGGAATTGATTGATGATGGGATAAATTTCAGGGAATTGATTGATGATGGGATAAATTTCAGGGAATTGATTGATGATGGGATAAATTTCAAGGAATTGATTGATGATGGGATAAATTTCAGGGAATTGATTGATGATGGGATAAATTTCAGGGAATTATTTGATGATGTGGATTAATTGGATTGACCTTTTATGAGCTCTGAAAACGGGCGGCGGTGAATTGAGTTGAGAGCACTTTTATTGTCATTTTTCGGCGAGATGTTATTGCAATGACAGAATCTGATAACTCACCTTTTGACTTTTGACTTTCAACTTGACGAAATGCTGTGTAAACATTTTAAACCGCTCACAGGGTCATTGAAAGATAAGAAAATGATGACGTTTGTGTCATTATGGATATAAAACGCCTATTATTATTATTATTATCACTATCGAAATCAAAGTGACTGCGTGTCTAGGAAATTTCTGTGATTGAATTTCAGCAAAGCCGAATTTGATCAGCTGATGTCGCAGAGGCAGTTGACATTAACGTTTGAAAAATCGGTTTCATTCAGACACTGATTGCGGAAATTGCAAAATGAGAAATGCTTGGAAAAGTCAATCATATGGTTGTATTAAAGAACGATGGACGAGTTCCAAGGAGAGCTTGCATCAATCTATTCAAGACATTTGCTTAAACCATGCACCTAAGTCAACCTTAAATGTAAGGATGAAAGTTAATTCTCAAAGTAGTCTGTTACAGAAAACCAGTTTGGATTCCGAGATGAGTGTGTTGTATTAAGGTGAAGACAATGTTTATATACAAATCAGAGACAATCAATTATTCATTTGAACATAGGTCATCAATCAGCGACTTGCTGCAACATTTAATAACGCGGTCATCAATAAACTAAAAGATGACGAAATATTCGATGACGTCATACAATGACAACGTCCGAGAAAGTTTCACCAAGGACAATAACGTCCGATATCATTGTCAGTTTGACGACACAATGCCCCATCCACGACATGACGATTGCTGTCGCATAGTCTTTGGTCATTCTACGAATTGGGAGAGGTTTTTCAATGAGGCATAAATCATTTTTCCGACCAGTTGACACCGCATTTTCGACGAAACAATCGAAACTGCGTCTGAATAAGAAGCCCCAGCAAGCCAGAGTAGAATATTTCCTCGATGATGGTGTTAAAGCGTCATATCATTTATTCAGGCACGAAAACTGATGAGTGGTTGACCGGGGTTGGACGAAATTAATTGCAACTTTATTGGTTCATTTTCTGCTAAAAATCAATTTATTTAATTGGATCACATGAGCAATCAATTGATTGACAATTATTCGCAATTATCTTTTATCATCGCCAAATCCACGAAGATCCTTACACACAATAATTGCATGATAGACAGTTGATTGATAAATACATAGAAAGTTATTTCCAAAACACATGCGTCGACAAAGCTGCATTAAAACACTTGCAGAAATAGAATTTACCTGTAATCACTTCATTTATTCATAAGTGATAATCAGTAAATTACATTGGCAAGTCACAAAATGAGGGAAGTTATATACACCCTCACGACAATTACTCATGATTTTGTATGAGATTTTTGCTCATATATATCTCATGAAATTTAATGCCGATTTGGAGCGTTTTCGCATGAAATGTCTCATTAAATTTCATGAGCTTTCTCATGAAAACCTCATTAATAAATTAACACTTGCTTTTTCATACTTCTGAATTTATTTTTCTCGCACATAGTTATTGAAGCTTTCTTGGCCTAGCCACATCGCCCCAAAGCATTGACACGCCATGACTACAATGTTATTTCATTACTCGCAAAAATAGACAACTATTTATCATGATCTTACGTTTAACTGTGATTGTATAAATGTCTATTTTCAGCATCTTGCATAGTAATGATAGTTGTAAAGTCAAATTATATATGCATCATTTCGAAAATGCTGTTGCACATCGCCATGATACATCCTATATATTATTATTTTCATCTTTTATGGACTAACCTTGAAGATCTTGATCGATTGAATAAGATTTCTTATGGTTATTTCCTTTCGCGGCTAGCATGCATAACTTACTACTTATAAGATAATTTTCACGAAGACGTCATAAATGCTCATGATTTTCTCATGAACGCGATCAACACATCATGAGAACATCATGAGTTAAATATTTTCTTGTGAGAATATCATGAGACTCATAATAATCTCATAAGCTCTCATGAAAATCTCTGAATGAATGAAACTTTTCGTGAGGGCAAAGTCAGGAGAATTCATGGAGGCCGTTCTACACACCAAAAATGAAGTCTTTCGCCGGGTTGTTCTGAATGGTGGGATCAATAAGTGTTCGGAGTTGGCACTATAAGATGGCAAAAACCGATTGAGACAGGATTAGTGTCCTCGAACTTCTTGAAAAGAGACAAAGAGATGCTCGTTCGTCTTACATCTAATGGTTCAAGACACATTTCATTACAGTCTTTTCCACATATGCTTTTCGATGTGCTCGCCTCTGAAGTTTCTCAATATTGTCAATCAGATTGGCAGGCAGACAGATGAACAGAGGCATGCAATACTCGAGCTTTGTACACAATAAATACCTCTGCCTTGGACAGAAAAGACTTTAAAACTCGAAGGCAATGCGTTCTTTGAACAGAAATTCTAGTGATTTTATCAAAATAGGCTTTCCACGACAAATTACTCGCCCACGTTAAACCCAAATTCGTATGATTATCAACAAAGTCGATGTATGGTAGCGGAATAGGCTCGTAAACAGAAATTTTCTTCACAAAAAGACATGTCGATTTCAAATGATTGATGGACAATTTAACTTCATCCGCCCATTTTAAAATATTCTGATGCTCAAAGAGCACATGTTCATTGCTGCTGCCTTTGTAAAGGGGGATAATACAAATGGTGATATCGTCAATATATTTGACAGTAGCATAGTCTGAATACATTGGCACACGCATGCATTATCTGCATCAGTATGTTCGTTGAACTAATTTGCATGAAAAAAAACATGTAGATGCACTAATAATAATATAAGGCAATGACTGACGATTAATATTTATATTATCATCTGTTGTATGAGTAATGTAGGCCAACTCCAGTTCAAACACTGTGTTTCATTAGTTTTACCAACACTTGAATTTATTCAATCCTCAGAAGACCAAGATTAATGTAATCATCTCGGTAAAAATTCTAATCAAATACAGCATTCTGCGGAAGAGTGCATTCTCATATCACCTGCCTTTTTTGCTAGTCGATGGTTATTATTTCTTCCGTCATCATCGTTTTGCTTGCATGATGCCATGTTTCAAAAAATACAATCAATTGTGATGAAGTTGAAAATTTTGCAATGTATCTGGCAGTGGTGATTATTTCTATCACCTTCACAAATTGAAAGACAGTTTAAGATTCTTATTCATTCGGATGTTGTGCATGTCTGAAACATGGAAAAGCGTCTGAGGGATCCAATTGGCTTGTCAACGGCCGCAGTTGATACTTTGATAGGCCTGACAAAAATGCAGAATTCTCATTGGCTGGAGCGGGAGCAAATCGAAATCAACAGAATGCGACGCTGTATGAAATGCAGGGAAGCCGACTCGAAACTGCACTCCATCTTCGAATTTCTGCATCGAATGCAAAGAACCTGTTTGTGGAAGGCATAGGCTATGTATAGTGATGAAAATTTTCCGTGGAAAATTTTGGAAATTTTGGAAAATTTTGAAAGTTTTTATTTTTTGTGATAGGCTCTATAATTTGAGCGCTTCCACTGCCCAGGCAGCTACGTATCAATAAAATGGGTCTAAAACTCTTGATTTCATCATTATTTCGATTAAAGCAATCGTAGCAATACGAGTTCCGTCGGCGGATTTTTGCACATTCCTTTGCCACCAGTGGCTTGTACTAAATTGATAGCATTTTTAATTATCACATAGACACCGTTTGGGATAACGTGAATCCTGCTTTACAATTGGGGTATAATTTTATGCAATGTGAAAGATCTGGAGCAATAATAATGTACTTCACTTTGGAGTTTGCTAATTGTCAGCTTGAAAGATAAGCTTTATTATGCAGCGTTGATCATAGTGATACAGATTCTCCATGTGTTGATGAACATGTGATGAAGTATAAGCATACAGTCCACGCAGCATTCATGAGCGACCAGATTGGAAGATATAAAGACTGCAAACTCATGAGATATTTGGAAAATAAAGATGTATGTGATGAGTAAAATAATATCTATGATATCTCCAAACTTCTGGCGCATTGTCCGTTGAGGATACACATCCTCCATTTCTAGTTCAGATGGTTCAGAGTTCCAAATTGATTTCAGATCTGCCCAAATGAATTTCAGATATGATCCAGATGAATTTGGAGATCAGTTGAATTAAAAATATTTTCAAAGTTGCACAATTGTATTCCGAAATGACTGCAGTATTCGACACACTTCTTAGTGCAAAAATGCCATTACAAGAAGAGGCAATGTTCATTTATTCCCTTCGTGACAAATCTGGTGAATTCAGACATTGCAAAGGGGATCTTTTGAACGTACACCTACTTTTTTATTTTATTTTCATTTGCTTTATATGAACAATGTCTTATCCAGAAATTTCTATGCACATGTTTTAACAGCACTTTAATATGTAGATGTATGATGTTAACGAAATGTAGATCAAATGTCTGCATGATTATCATTATCGAGAAATAAACACCATTATTATTATTATTATTATAAAGACGAAAATTCGTCAATCCTGTCACTATTTCTTGCTGTATTTGATATGATGGAGAATACTACAGATGAAGTTGATCTCGTCAAGTTTCATTTTGACGAGCATTCTACAAATGTCGCGGCATTAAGAAGAAAGAAAATGCTCCGAGTTACAACTCAGTTGAAAGAAAGATCGAGAACTTCATCGAAACAGGAACTGTCAACATTCTCTTAGAAAAGAGGAAGCTCCGAAGATATCGAATAAGTGGAGGACATTGTTACAAATCCAAGGAGGAGCTGTCGATCAATTGCAGCTATATTCGGGATCCAGCTTCCATTTTCTAATATTTGAATTGCTTATGATGGAAAAGAGAAATTATTTCAGTTAAAAATAAATAGTCTTCGTTATCAAAAATACTATATACTTTTAAAAATATAGTCTGATTTCAAAATAGAAAATATTGATCATAATCAGTCGCAGCCACAAAAACTGAAGAAAAGTAAATCTCCTTATTCGAAAAGTAGGAGGAATTCGAAAATGTTCATGTAAAGTGTTTTTTATGAATTATAGAGATTTTAATTTTGCCATAAAATTCTGGACACCCTGTACTTAAATCTGAGAGCATTACTTAACACTAGAAGGACCGACCGGTCATTTTTGACCGCTGCTAAACTACGAATAGCTATAGCTTCTATGAAATTCTATATTCCGACTTAGTTTGTCTTGACTTTTTTTGAATATGTAGTGGCTTCATATCAGTCGGATCAAAATTTGATTGGACCTATTACTTTCTTTGTTTTATGTGTGTCTACCTACAAGGACCGGACCGGTCAAAAGTGACCGCTTATTAATATCGCTTAAAATTTTTCTACTTTGAATTCAATTTTCGAATAGAAATTGGAATAAGCGTGCAGTCTCAAACCAGATTGCTGCATTGTCAAAAGTGAGTGAAATGTATCGCATGAGTAATGATTTTCACATGGAAAGGTCAACCATGGGCTACGCATAATTTACATGTACAGAGTGTCCCAGAAGTTACTACCACTTAGAAAAAAAATAATCTTAATCAATTGTTGCATGCCTTTGCGGACTCTATGGTCATTTTTGTTTGTGAAAAATGTCCAAAAGAGTCATATTGACTGGCTACTAATACATTTAATCTCATCAATTACTTATTTTATGATTATTATGTCTTTGACCGATACTCTAGATTAATGCATGTATCTTTCAAAATGACTCAATATTATTTTGTTAAATTTCGGCAACTTTTCTCTGATACCATAGATTATAGAAGTTGTTACTTGGAGCCATAGATAGCTATAAACTCGAGGTTTCAATAGAAGGCATACAACAATAGATATCTTGAATGGATTTATCAGTCAAAATTAATCTTTTATCCCGAAGCATTCCACGCTCTCGGAATAGCATAATTTTGAACTCTAAATCCAGTAAAGATATAAACATTGTCGTGACCAAGGAGGTCGAGGTTGCTATCGATTCAATTCGAATTGATAGATGATTGAGACACTTCTGACTGGTCGTTACCAAAGCGTTGCTCATTGACATAGGAATAAAACATTTCACCGTATCAATTCACGGCATGGCTGACATTAGTCGGTACACAATTGAGTATCGTGTTCTCAATGCTGCCTAGTATTTCGAAGGTGACAGAAGCATAACGGCAGTAAGGCAGTTGAAGACAAAGTTGAGAGAGCGATATGGATTTGAACCATATCGACAGACGACGTCTTTCGATATTTCGATTTGGATTTCGATTTGAACCATCTTTCGACGACAGACGAGTCTTGGAAAGAATTCACGAGCGATCGTTCAGGAGAATGCACTTGTGCATCGAACATGACGGTTATCAAGTTGAACCTTTTGATCAATAAAGGAAGCATAGTTGATTAAGATGAACATATCTTTTTTCTTATCCGCATTCACGACAATTAAACTAGTATAAAATATTGATTAATATTGATTAATAATTAATATAATAAATTAAGTTTATATTTTTATATAAGTGGTAGTAACTTTTGGGACAGTCTGTATTATGCCCTTGACTTTTGTCTTGTTGCAGATGAACTATGGCGACTCATTTCCGAAATCCCTCATTCACAATTTCATGAAAATTCGATACAAATATGCAGAAACACGTACTGAATATCATTCCATGCTTCAATTTTGCATAAATTCCTTTGGTATATCAACAATCAACATTGATTGATGTCTTCAAACAAGCAACCAAGAACCAAGGAGAGGAGATGATGAATAAGGTCATGGAATTCATTAGTCAGTGACTCTGTAGATATCATGACTGTTTCATTAGCAACCATATGGCTAAAGGTGATCGAAGCAATGAGTGGTCAAGAAGGCTCATTGCTAATCAGATACCGACTGAGTTGCAAAGAATCGATTGGAATGATTCTAATGCCGACGAAGACATACAAAATAGTGACTAGCATGCGGACTACTCTGACCGTGACAGTGGAACTGATCACGAAACAATTGAACTTCTGTAGCATCACGTTCAAGGACTGAATGGATATTTGTTCTTGTGACTTCGAACATGAACAAGTGCCTGCAAGGAAAAGCTTTCGGCAGTGATCGGATCCAGCGTCGTGCGTTTATCAAGAATTTGATTAGCATCCAAAAAGGATTCCTGAAACAATTACATGTTGCAACACTGCAGAATGTGGAGTTGTTGTTTTCGACCAGATGTCGAGATACCATTCATGCAAAGCTGTTTGCCAATGGTGGTGTTTTTCAACCTCATTGATATGGCGGGAATAAAATCATCGATACTATTTCGAATAACAGCTACATACGATTGATCACAGCGACAGTATATACGGCTTGTATTTCAAGACAATGTCCACACAGAGACAAAGCAGAAGTGGGCCTATACCGCAAACGCATTGCAGTCGAATCAAGAAACGCGAGAATGTTGGCCTTGGTGGAGAAAATGACAGTATGGCTATTCAAATAATTCTGTAACATAATGCGGAAAGTGCAAAAGTGCAAAAAAAAGTTGCTGCGGAATGGTAAAAAAGAGGCAGTTGCTGCATATTTTATTGCTACTGAAGTGAAGTAGTTTATATTGTTCCATTTTTTCAAGTCAATTGAATGTTTAAAAGAAAGTTTTCATGTAAACTAGCTAATTTCTGTGGTAGTCCACTTTGATGGAATCTTTTTAATCATCAAACTATCATCACTATTTTTTCAATTTCTTGTAATCACATCATCATACATGAAGATAGCATGTACATGTCATACTCGTATCATGAAACACAGGCTTAGATGTGATGTTATGACATCGGACATAATGGGCAATGACTAAAATAATAGCTGATGCAGTAATATAAGTGAATCTTCATAATTGAATGGATCAAAATAGTCTAATTAACTATTTGCCGGTCAATTTTGACCGCTTTGGTCCTTCTAGGTAATGAAATTTCATGGTCCTTCTAGTGTTAAAGATATGTTATGAGTAGTGTCTTCATTTGTGGATAAATAAACATGTAGCTTTGTCAATGGACTACCACACAATTTGAATTGATCAAAATGCTTCATTTTCCAAGAAATATACAAAAGCTCTCGATTTTCAAAAGGAACTTTTGATAAATAATTATAGATTTTCTAACTTTTTGGCGTTCGCATAACATTTGATAAAGTTTGAATTGGTTGGTAGAAATGCGTAGCAGCTCAAAGTCACAAAAAGTTAGGAAATTGGTTTTAATCCATTCGTACCAATGTTCTTGTGTAAATTGACTTTTTCATAATGAGTAGTGAAGTCAGTAGTATAATTCATCCTCCTGAAACATTTATTTAACCCTCAGAGACCTGAGGGGGGATCCAGTGGACCCCGGAGCCACATTTTTCTATTTCATTTTTTACGCTGACGATATATCAACCACTCAAGCCCATAAAAATCATCATTTCTGACAGTGAATCTGCATGTGTTATTTTATTTCAATTGAATCAGTAGAAGTATGTCAGATAGGCCAAGGGGTCCACTGGACCCCCCTCAGGTCTCAGAGGGTGTAGAAATTCCATCACAAAATTTTTGTAATTAGATGAAAAATGATTTCGAACATGTCCACGATGGTGTATAAAGAGTGAAAGTCATTTATTCATTGTTTGCATCATGCTCGTAGATGTGCAATGTGTTGGAAGATCGCAAAATATGAATATTTTGCTTTCGCACATGATCTCGCGTGACTGGTTGCCCTATATGAACAACTCGACATAAATCGATGTCCGAAATGAAAGCTATCATTATATTCATAGTTGAGCACCAAAAACTGATTGATGACGAACTTTTCACAGCAGTAATGATAAGTTTGAGATCTCCACAGCTGTTTTTGGTTCTAGAAGTACAGCAATTTTGACTCATTTTAGGTCTATTTCTGACAGCTTTGGATAAATTTGAACGAATGTACAAATGGAAAGGATTAGCTGCATGAATTATATCAATTTCATCAAAATCAACTATTTGGGGCTTTATGGTGACACAAAATATCGTAAAGCCGCCTCCTAGTACAAATGATGCTGTACTAAATGTGGTTGACTTACAAAAACATCATATTTTCGCACGTGTTTACTGAGAAGGCTGAAAGTCACTCAAGGGATTCTTTATACCGACCTGCTACACGCAAACATCATTGTTTTACTTAAAATCAACTTTCCTAATGTTTTGATATCGATTTAATCAGGTAAATTAAGAATATGTTAAAGGAGTCCACTGGACCCCCCTCAGGTCTCAGAGTTGATGTTGTGGGGGATCCTGAAAGCCGACTCATAGGTGCTGGGATATGCAACAAAGCTCTTTGAGCTTCCTCCCTGTGGCATGTCAGGCTATGCTTTGTCCAAAGTCCCCTCAGCGACGCCCCTCTTCGGAGGTAAGGTCAGGATGCCTCCACGGCCAATGCTGTTCATCCTGTGTAGCGGAATGTGCATCTTCTCCCATCCTCGCCAGCCATTTATTTGCTTTCTGGGTGTGTCTTTTCGTATTGTCTTGAGCCGCGTAAAACAGCAACATGTATTATAAACTTCAGCTGATTCCTACGAACACTAGCCGAGGTTTTGGAAAGAAGAGTTGGACTTATCTGGCCAGAATTAAAGAACTTTGACCATGCGGTTCACCTGCTCAAGGACGAGCAGTGGTGACCTCCAAGTATGCACGTACTTGCAAATCTGATTGTGTATGTTGATGCTATCATCAATGAATGAATGAATTTTGCTCTACTGCAAAGCGAACAAAACTTATCTACCTTATCTACTAGTGTATGTTAATTGTTTTCATCACATTTGAGTCATGCGTTCTTATCAAAAACCTAGTTCTACTGAGCGAATTTATATGCGCAGTTCTACTGAAGGTGGCGATTTTACCCAAACATGAAAAATACTCTAAATTCCAACCAAAAAAGTGATTTGGATTTGTATTCCAGCATAAGATTGGAACATAAACTATTCAAAACATGCAGTCAAACTGTTCCAGTAGCCTGTAGTCTTTCTGTCCTGTTGCCGCGACAAAGTTCTTTGGCTAATTGGATGACCATGTGTCGCCGTTCCGAAAGTTGATGATCTACGGAGTCCCCACTTGATTGTGAAGCGGGTTCATCGGCTTGTAAAATGGATAGATCTTCATCAGAATCACCGTTGCTATCAATCGTTGATTTATTCATCTGTTGAAAAAGGCGCAGCCTCTGGTTGTAATTTCGCTTGCCATGGTTGTCCCACAGACGAATCGCGTGTAGATGCTGACTGCTATAACTAGGTCATGTAGCCGTATATCGATCAGAGCAACGCCTGCAACCCTCACTTTCGATGCAAAGTTGGCAAAACTTTGACTTTTTTGAAACTGCTTAAATAATTTTTTGGACCACGGGAACGTAATCTCCGCAGAAAACTGAATCTTTTCATATAAAAGTTTTCACTGTATACGGACACTTTTTTGAGTCGACACTCTACCTATATATCCCCTCTATGGTTGATGAGTTCAGCTTTCCGGTGGTTCTATATGCTTTTCACGAGAGTAATATGCTCATTAACACTAGCTTGAACATCTTTGCTGCCCAACTCATCGCTAGGATTTCCTCTGTTACCGCCCGCCGCCTTCTTTTCAAGAGCGAAAGGCATTTTCAGTATCTTCAAGGAGAGAGATAGTAAATTCTTGCATAAAATCCTTCTTGAAAAAAGGTTCCTTGTTCACAAGTTTGGTTGTTTTTCACCTCGCCAAATTCCTACCATCATAGGAATGTTTAGCTAATCACATTATTTTCTTATGTATCTTTTTGTTGTCATGTATTCAAACTTATTTGCAATCAAGTTTTAGCCATGCATCCTCAGGTTTGGAGAGACTTTCCTCATCGTTCCTTTGATATGGTTGGCCAGGCTCGTCATGTGGCACAGGTTGGAGATTAGTGACCGAAACCTTGCTTCATGCAGCCGCATGGCTCCGTGCTGATGACTCAGTGCAGCAATCTTATTTTGGTTCCTATGTTTCTTGATTTTCATCATTTATGACTTTTTGTTAGCTTCTCGTCATGTTACATGCCATCCTCTCAGTTTAGTCTATAGATATACGAGTATATAACACTAATTATAAGTTTTCATTCATTTCCAGTCCCTTCAAAAGTTGGGTCGACTAGCCACTGTAAGTATTAGGTTTCCTACTCTATACTTGGGTAAGGTTCTCTATGCTTTAAGTATTAAGTCATCTAGTTGCACGCTCTGGACTTTAAGTAACCTAATTTATTACACTAGGGTAGCTGCTTAACTTTGGTTTCTTCCATTTCCTGAATTCTTCGAATTTATTAGCCGTTCTGTGCTTTGACTCTCGCCACACTGGGGAAGGGGCGCTTTTCGCACACTCTTGCGAATTTTTAAATATCCTTTAAACCAAGCAAGCTATGAACACCAGATTTCTAGCAGCTTACTTTATACGTATTTTGCAAATTTTGACAGAAGGAAAATAAACTTGGCTCAATACTTTTGACGTGAGAGCTATTTTAAATTTGAATGTTTGGAATATATTTGCTGATTTCGGTATATTCACTTCCAATGTATCTTGCGGCATCAATTCTTGATGAAATAAGGTTGAGATTACATAAAGGATTCTTCCTATTAATATAGAGATATTCAGAAATACAAAATCTTTGTTGCTTTTATTATCTTGGTTGCAAATTATCTACTTATCATGTATGCATGTTTGGAATCTGAAATTCTTATTATTTTTGTGCTTTTAGCTCTGCATCTGTTCAGGAATTTTTGCAGAATCATATTGCTTTTAGCCTCAGTGTCTCGATAGAAGTCAACGAATTGGGTCGTTTCTTCACCTGCAGATACTAGATGCTGAAATGTGCGATTTTAGTGATATCTGAGTTGAACTAACAGTTTGAATTATTTGACCTTTGACCTCATCTAATATAATGATGTAATCTCAAAGCGATTAATAATCATCATTTTATTGACCACCTTGACCAGATCTTGGTTCCTGGACCAGATCAGGTTGTTAGTTCTGCTGTTATTTTCCATTTTAAATGCTGATCTAATGGAAATTTGTCAATAATTGGCGTTTTTGTGACCTTTGACCTTCATCTCAGCCCAAGGATGATCAGCAAGAGGGAAGATCAACAGGGGGTGGGGGAGACATTCTTCCCCGCCGCGTTTCGTCCTGTGGACAGTGTCAAGGGTGCTGGCGGTTCTTGTGAGATTACAAAAGTATTATATACTGCCTGTTGTGTAATGGGAACTCATCATGTTGCGTTCATGTTCTTGAACTCGATATCAGAAGGTCCTTTCCGATATCGAGTTCAAGAACATGAACGCAGCTTGAGAAACAGAGACAGAAAAAGCGCCCTTAGTGAACATAATTTAACAGTACATTCCGATGAAGTGATGACCATTAATAATTTCAACTGCACCATCATGGATAAGCAAAGAACAGCGATTACAACTAAGATGGCCGAAGCACGCTGTATTGCGTTGAACATGCCAAAAATAAACCGTCGTCATGAACTGATCTGATGAGTTCCCATTGCACAGCAGGCAGTATATAATACTTTTGTAATCTCACAAGAACCGCCAGCACCCTTGCCATTGTCCACAGGACGAAACGCGTCGGGATTTTATTGTCTTTTACAAAATAAATACTACGTGTCGAAACAAAGGGAGAGACCGTTTTTCTTTTTGAAACATGACTTTGAAGAACCTCCCGTACCGACAGATGCTGTTCCCCCCCAATGGGGTGCGTTCGAAAAAGACACTCCAGTGAATGGCTTACTTAAATCTCGTGCCTGGCAGAGACGACACTCGACACGACCCTTCTCCAGATCGCTCAGTCTGTTGTTCCGTCCGCAGCTTCATCGGCAGTGAGATGTAGAGAAGGAAAGTCATCCAGGAGGACGTCCCGATACCGTGGCCGAGGAGCTCCTCTCAGTCTGAGGGTTGAAGTCCCAGGCTATTCTTGGTGGGAGCTGTGGGTTACTTCGCATGAGATAACCGAACCAGCGAAGATGGATTCGAGCTAGTGTCAGTTCGAGTGGCGGGAGCCCTGTTAGTGCCGCATGTTGTCATTTGATATGCGGTTAGGCCATCGGATGTTACAAACAGTGCAGAGGACTCTAGAGTTGTAACCACTCAATATTTGTTTGAGACTTGTTGAGAGGCCACGTTTCTGCGCCGCTCACCAGTAGGTGGGCCAGGGGTAATTAAATTTAATTTTTGAATTCATTATTTCTATTATTGTAGTTTTTAACTTTTTTACTGCGAAGCAAATTGCAAATCCTAATTTAATGCACTTTTGATCGAGAGGAGTTGATTTTCTAACTTTTATATAATCGAACTTATTGCTACACTGCATGCAATGTCTGCGGAGATAAAATCACGCGAAGTCACAAAATACTTCGACGTCATCACAAGATGCCGAAATGAAGGTGAAACAGAACATGGTTATTTTTCAGCATTTTGAACGCCAGTAATTTCCGCATCTTTAGTTCCACTTGATATGAAGGAGACTTGTGTCATTTATTCATGAAATGGAATTGATCACGAATTTCTCCGTTTTTCTTCAATTGCTTCAATTACATTTCAATGACTTAAGATAGCTCACGAATTGTGACAATAGCGTCTTGAATTTATTTAAGAAAAGTTGGCGATCGTTGTACCACTGTTACACATCACAATGTCGTACTATTCTAACGCATTTTCGATGGGGAGAATAGTGCAATGTACACGGTATGTTGAGTGAATACTTATTGTACAGTATGTACTATCTGCAAAGCAGTTGCAATTACTTCTCAATTACATGACTAAATCACAGATTTCCGGAGGCAAACAGGGCACGCCCCATCAAATCCATGGCAGCTACTCTCTCCCGCGGGTTTGTAGCTTGTCGCACAACATAAAGTCTATTCCTGTATTTGTTCTTCACGTATGTGACGAGGGAGAATGTAGCCTCGCGGCTGTATGAACCTTCGCACGAAGACGTTGCATGTCATGCCCCTTGAAGAAATCTGCAACCGAATTTGTGTCAGCGAATACATCAACCGCATATATTGGTGTCCGATGGGATTTTCATCTCAGTCTTCCCAAGTTAGAAACAATAAACATTTTAGATGAATCACAAAATTCCATTGTTGCAGCGACTTTTGGGGCAAGTGGCACTCTGCAAACTTTATGACTATCAGGTGCCCATCAAAGTCAGGACTCGCAGAACAGCCTGCTGTGTAATCCTTTCAGTTTCAATCCTGCTCAGTCATTCCACGTAGGGCAACACGCAGTGTCTAAACGGCTGCCAGGAAATTGTTGACGTGTGCGAACACGCCTTCATTCTATGCCCTTTAAGAGGCACCCAAAATGTTCACTAACTCTCTCTTTTAACCTTCTGAAATTATGCATGTACTTACCTGACATTACTGACATTGCATTTGACCTTCTGAAATTATGCATGTACTTACATGACATAACTGACATTGCATTTGACCTTCTGGAATTATACATGTACTTACATGACATAACTGACATTGCATTTGACCTTCTGAAATTATGCATGTACTTACCTGACATTACTGACATTGCATTTGACCTTCTGAAATTATGCATGTACTTACATGACATTACTGACATTGCATTTGACCTTCTGAAATTATGCATGTACTTACATGACATAACTGACATTGCATTTGACCTTCTGAAATTATACATGTACTTACATGACATAACTGACATTGCATTTGACCTTCTGAAATTATACATGTACTTACCTGACATTACTGACATTGCATTTGACCTTCTGAAATTATACATGTACTTACCTGACATTACTGACATTGCATTTGACCTTCTGAAATTATACATGTACTTACATGACATAACTGACATTGCATTTGACCTTCTGAAATTATGCATGTACTTACATGACATAACTGACATTGCATTTGACCTTCTGAAATTATGCATGTACTTACCTGACATTACTGACATTGCATTTGACCTTCTGAAATTATGCATGTACTTACATGACATAACTGACATTGCATTTGACCTTCTGAAATTATACATGTACTTACATGACATAACTGACATTGCATTTGACCTTCTGAAATTATGCATGTACTTACATGACATAACTGACATTGCATTTGACCTTCTGAAATTATACATGTACTTACATGACATAACTGACATTGCATTTGACCTTCTGAAATTATACATGTACTTACATGACATAACTGACATTGCATTTGACCTTCTGAAATTATACATGTACTTACCTGACATTACTGACATTGCATTTGACCTTCTGAAATTATGCATGTACTTACCTGACATTACTGACATTGCATTTGACCTTCTGAAATTATGCATGTACTTACATGACATAACTGACATTGCATTTGACCTTCTGAAATTATGCATGTACTTACATGACATAACTGACATTGCATTTGACCTTCTGAAATTATACATGTACTTACATGACATTACTGACATTGCATTTGACCTTCTGAAATTATGCATGTACTTACATGACATAACTGACATTGCATTTGACCTTCTGAAATTATACATGTACTTACATGACATAACTGACATTGCATTTGACCTTCTGAAATTATACATGTACTTACCTGACATTACTGACATTGCATTTGACCTTCTGAAATTATACATGTACTTACATGACATAACTGACATTGCATTTGACCTTCTGAAATTATACATGTACTTACATGACATTACTGACATTGCATTTGACCTTCTGAAATTATGCATGTACTTACATGACATAACTGACATTGCATTTGACCTTCTGAAATTATACATGTACTTACATGACATAACTGACATTGCATTTGACCTTCTGAAATTATACATGTACTTACATGACATAACTGACATTGCATTTGACCTTCTGAAATTATACATGTACTTACCTGACATTACTGACATTGCATTTGACCTTCTGGAATTATACATGTACTTACATGACATAACTGACATTGCATTTGACCTTCTGAAATTATACATGTACTTACCTGACATTACTGACATTGCATTTGACCTTCTGGAATTATACATGTACTTACATGACATAACTGACATTGCATTTGACCTTCTGAAATTATACATGTACTTACCTGACATTACTGACATTGCATTTGACCTTCTGAAATTATACATGTACTTACATGACATAACTGACATTGCATTTGACCTTCTGAAATTATACATGTACTTACATGACATAACTGACATTGCATTTGACCTTCTGGAATTATACTGAATATGCAAAGGTTGCAATATCATTGGACTAAGTTAGATGCGGAGTCACAATTGCAGCTGCGTGTTTATTTTTTTGAATAGCTTCTATGAGACTCATAATTTCCAGTTCAATTGGATCCACTTGAGTTCGATTGAATGTTGAGGTGTCCTATGTCATCATTGCGTGTCACAACAGAATGTCCTAACCACTGTATGATCCAAGACTTGTGACTTTTCTTGAACGATGTAAATTTTGAAATGACCTTTTTCATACGAATATATAAATATATAGACTTTGTAGCAAAAGTTAAATCGTTGAACAATCTTGACACTTACATGGTGGCGTCGGTAGATGTGGAGAGTTTGTTTTCTAACGTTGCGGTTATTGAAACCACAAAGATAATGCTGAAAAATGTATATCATCATCCCACTCTGCCATCACCATCAATTCCTGAAGCGACTATGAGACAATTACTCACAATTTGTACAACAAAAATCCCCATTTGTCTGGTTAAATGAATTCTATGAGCAGATTGACGATTGACGGGGTCACCTTTAGGACTGACATACGCCAATTTTTACATGAGTCAGATAGAAAATCAAGTTTTGAATAATTCAGAGACAGCCTAGCCAATTGCTTATCATCGTTACGTTGACGATACGTTTGTTATTAACAACTTATTGATCGATTCAAAACAAATTCTACTTTAGACTCTACGTACGAAGCTGAAAGAAATAAAACTATTCTGGTTGTGTTCGTCAAGCGCAGTAATACTTTGACTTTTTCTATACATCGTAAAGAAACAACAATAAATACTTGCTTGCACTTCACTTCTTTTACAACAAAACGACGCAAAATTTCCGTCATCAAAAGTTATCTCCATAGAGCTCTACATATTACTTCAGACTGGAAATCTGTTTAAGAGGAGATAGAAAAAGTTAAAAGGATACTTACCAATAGCCATTATCCCATGAGCATAATTGATGAACAAATAAAACTGATTCGGAAAAAATATTTCAAACCCGAAGAAAAAGTAGAAAAAAACGAATGTCATTTTTTATTATAAAGGTCAATTGACATCAAATTACCGAGTGGAAGAAAATAAGAATCCAAAAAATTGTGAAAGATAATGTAAAAGGAAAATTTGCTACAAAAATTATAAGTTGGCGAATGCAATCAAACCAAAAATGGACTCATTTCATTCAAACCACAATGTTGTATATCAATATTCTTGCAATGAGAGCATGTGTAATAATGCTCATTATATAGGATACACAGCAAATTTAATGAACGTGAGGATGAAACAACATGAGAACAATGTTTCTATTAAATCTCATCACATGAATATGCATCAACCATAGAAGTGGATAATAGTACACTAGAATGGAAGTTTGATATCTTACTTATGTACATTGATGGCACATAAAAAAATCTATGGTTTGTAGATCAGATTCGATCTAAAACATTGTATCATAGTCAAACTATTTGCCAAGCTGGTTGTGGAAGTTGTTGACAGCAAATTGCAGGATTTTCATGAAGAGAATTTTAAGTGAGATGGCAGCATTGTTTCATATGAAATAGCCTATTATTCCATGGATTAATATGCTGTGTCTATTTGTAGCAGTCATTGACAATTATTATGCAATTTTTCAATACTGGAATGCGAATCAAAATTTGGTTCACAGTCATAATTGAAAGTGGTCGGTGTACTGATTGTAAGGACATTTCAAAAATTAACAGATAAAATTTCTAATTATTGGATAATTTCTCCGTAAAGCGGTAAAGAAACCGAGCGCTTTTCTGGAATAAACACATTGGAGGCTCCTTTAACTACAATCATCTCTCAGATAAACAGAATGTCGCTGGAACTTTTCAAGCAATCATTGAGTGACGCATGTGGTATAGTGTGATGATATTTTGGTAGCCGACATTCGAATGCATGTAAAGACTTTGAAAATTGTTCAAATATAATGTACAGGGGAGCCTTTTAGAGTAAAATGAATAATCGAAGATCTATTGGCCTCTGATTTCAAGCTGGAGTTATGCATGTCTTGCAAATCGACATTACAAGTTGCATATGTGTCTGATTATACTCTTGATAGATTATAGGAGCGATATTTCAAAATGATGAACGTACAGAACGTTTTAAAGGATTTCCTTCTTTGTCATCCTGTCGCTGCAGTATTTTGTATTTTCACTATTGCTTTTGTGTACATGATCTTTGGACAAGGGGCAACAATCCAGATCACAAATTGGTTTGATAAATATAAATCCCAATCAGAAAACCTGCAAACCAGCTCGTACAATTTGCATTTTGCCTCAACTAAGTTCCCGGCGTGTGCCATCATTTTCATGCAATTTCCATTCTAGGACTTTCTATGGTACTGTTAATTTCTATGGCATCAACAAAAACCAAGAAATTTAATAACAAATACTGAGTTTTTAAGCTCGCTATGCAGATGAGAATTCATTGCAGATAGCTGAGGCTATATTGATCAAAGAGATTGCACCTAAATTGATTATTAATTAATTAAATTATAAAGCTTTTTATAATGCTTAGCAGTTGAGATAATTTTGAAATTTCAATATTACTGCAGCTCACTTTTCATAATGTAAGCTTGAAAATGGTCCGTGTAAAAGAGACCGAAACGTCGGTAAATAAATACTTCGCAATAAAATCGTATTCGTTCATAATCAGGCTTGCCGTTGAGATGAATTTCCAGCCCAATCCCAACCCAATTCCAATGAGAATTTTCATTGAAATCCCAAAAGATCCAAATCCCAATTGAAATCCCAAAAGCCTGCTTTATAGCTAAAAACGTACGCAAGTTAACCCCAAGCTGCATCGGTGCTTACCGCCTCAGCCGACCATATGTTACTTTTTGAATTGACGAAGGCACGGAGGTAGGCCTAGGACTATACTGGCCTCAATAATAATAGAGTCTATAAATGATTTTACACAATTATGTGTAATGGGCCTACTGTATGGCTAAGATTTTCACCGAGACTGCCTTCACCTAAGACCAGAGCTTATAGGGGCCTACGTGTGTAGCTGATATGTATCCGACTGTCATCGTCAACTCCTCTACCATTAAAGAAGTTCAACACTTGAAAATTTTGGGTGTGACATATTCTAAGGATTTGAGTTGGAATGTCCACTTCACCGATAGCCTATGTACAACAAATGCTGTCGCTCATTATCCCTCGTCAAGCGTCTCAAATGTAATAATAATCATTCCTCCATCATCTGGCAAGCGTATATGCATGGGTCTTGTTTTCTGTCACATGACGCATGCGTGGCCTGTTATTTGCGACATCAGTGGCACCATGTTTAAAAAGCTTGAAAAATTAGACCGTATTGTTAGGCGTTGGACTCCAGACATCAAAAAGCCCTCCTTAAGCAGCATGTTGAGAAAAATTTGTATAAAATTGATACAAAAATTGTCAAAGATAAATATAATCATCCGCTGTGTCAATTCTTTATTATTCGGCGTGAAAATTGTTCAGATGTCAGACATCAGCGTTGTTGTATTGACCATTAAAGAATTCCTATTATTGTTGTTATATCGGATAATGCGTTGTCAATAAGCAGCTCGGCACACGGGCTCTTTTTCAAGCCATTGTTCCTGCGCAGTGTGACACAGCGTCATGCTATCACCAATTTTTACCACGCAAGCGCAAAGCAAGAGTTGAGGCACGAGATGTCCCGAATTAAGTCACTATTTTTAGTAACTAGGGAAGTTAAAGCTACCTATGTAAATTTTTGTGAATCACACTAAGAGCTCTCAATGCTAGAATTCGAGAGGCAAGGTCAGACTGAAGAAACTGCAAGATAAACTGCTCTGTACAGCCGGAAAACATTTGTAGCTTACTGACCAATGTCAACGATTACATGCATGTTTTGTTGGGAGAGGGCTCATTGGGATCTATTGGGATTTATTGGGATTGGGTGGATTTTTGGTAGCCTAATCCCAACCAAATCCCAATAGCCATTGGGATCCCAATTGAGATCCCAATCCCAACGGCAAGACTGTTCACTGAAACACTGACAACAACAGAATAGCATGAATTTAGTTAAACAGAAAAGACTCTACACAAATGCGTGAAATTATACGAAGATCAGTAGAAAAGATCAACATCAAGAAGGAAAAGAACAACGGAAGTTAAACGAAACGTAACAGTCAGGTCTTGTAGACCTCGAAATCAAGAACAAAAACAACAAAACAAAACATACCATGGAGTGTCATTGAATTCGGTTGAACGGCAACTGCGCCCGGGTCACGCCCTGGATTACCTCAAATGAAGATATGACATGGCAAATGATAGCAAGTGTGGTAATTGAAGTACATATTGCAAAGTTCAATGTTTAAACCAATCATTGGATGATTAGGGCTTATTTATCAGATTACACCTCGGTGAGCTGCGTTATCTTTCATTGAATGATGGCAGACGTTACAGAAGAGACGATTGCTGAGTATTTTGATACCAGATCTGAAAGCAAAGGTTTTCCGGTTTTTTCTGCTGATTTCGCGAAGTCATTAGATGCTGACGACAAAATTGGCAAGATTTCGCAACCAGTTTACGATCCCTAAAGTGATCGATTTTCCAACGACTGATGTTACTGAGACATCCGATTTGAAAGAAGATTCCATTTACTTATGCGGTCATTCCTTAGGACTTCAACCGAAACGTCTGAAATGTGATTTGCAGCGTGTTCTTGAATCATGGGACAAATTGGGTGTTCAAGGTCATTTCCATGGTGAAATCCCATGGGCATTCATTGACGAACTGGCAAAGAGGCCGGTCGCAGAGTTGGTCGGTGCTCTGCCTGATGAGGTAGCTGTCATGAATGGGTTGACAGTCAATCTACATCTCTTACTCACGTCATTCTACAGACCAACCACTGATAGATACAAAATTCTGTTTGAGGACAAGGCCTTCCCTTCCGATTATTATGTCTTTGAATCACAAGTACGTCTCCATGGATACGATCCCAAGGACGTGTTCATAATAATGAGACCTCGTGAAGGAGAACATTGCATCAGACATGAAGACATTCTCCAAGTTATCAAGAGTAATGGCCATGAAATACAGCTCATCTGCTTCTCTGGAGTTCAATATTACACCGGTCAACTCTTCGATATTCCAGCCATCACTGCGGCCGGCCACGAAGTCGGCGCGTTTGTCGGTTGGGATCTGGCCCATGCTGTCGGCAATATAGAGCTGACTCTGCACGATTGGAGCGTTGACTTTGCTGTCTGGTGTCATTATAAGTATGTTTGCTCCGGGGCCGGGGCCACCGGTGGCGCTTTCCTTCATCAAAGACATTCGCACAAGAATTTCCCGCGCATGCAAGGCTGGTGGGGCCATCACATAACCTCTCGGTTTGAAATGGATAATGCGATGGACTCGGCGCCGGGAATCTCTGGTTATCGACTCTCAAATCCTTCCATCTTCGCCACTTTACCAGTCAAAGTTGGATCAGAAATAATCGTTCAAGCGGGAATCGATCGAATGGTGAAGAAATCACGATTACTGACAGGCTATCTCGAATATTTACTAAACCAAGAACTGAAAGAGTTTGTGGAGATCATCACACCAAAGGAACACAACCAAAGAGGTTCCCAACTGTCAATGTGTCTTAAAGGCGACAATATCAAAACTGTGTTTGAGAAACTTGAGAAACGAGGTGTCGTTTGTGATCGCCGAAAGACAGAAATAATGAGAGTTGCTCCCAAAGCACTTTACAACTCTTTTATGGACGTTTATCGCTTTGTGGTGCATTTGAAAGAAGTAGCTGGTAAATAAACAATTGTCATTGATTATCTTTTATCATTCAAGATTCGTCAGCATTTAGACAGACTTTTTAAAGTTGTAATATTTGCAAAAGTTTTGCAATGAACTAACAAATAATCATTGTTTATGATGCCAAGCTAGCTAGAAGTACTAAGCAGCTGCGCATAAGCACAAATTATGGCTTGAAAAAATAAAAAATGTTTATGCTCGGAAGCACATAAAGTACGGAGTTTTTCTTCCATGTGGCTGAGTTGCTATTTGTACACATTTTAAAAGTCCTAGGTTTGACTCGACCAGGATTTGAACCCAGGTCTTCCAGACACAGAGCGAACGCTCTCCCACAAGGCCACTGCAGCAGGGATTGAACCCAGGTCTCCCGGACTCAGAGCGAACACTCTACCACAAGGCCACTGCCGCAGGGATTGAACCCAGGTCTCCCGGACTCAGAGCGAACACTCTACCACAAGGCCACTGCAGCAGGAATGCTCGGAAATGCGTTTCCATGGCCTCTCATCACGAGAAGCACAATTGTTACGACATTAGCAGACAGACATGCACACAAAGATTACAACAGCTCGTAAAATGTCAAATTACATCATGGAAAAATTCTCTTACTGTCATCAAACCATTGATCAGAATATGTAGAACGCCACAGACAGCATCCAACTACAAATATATCATTCCCTCTGATTTGAAACACAGATATCTTGTCTTATTATCCTAGATGCATACACAGTGAGTTCAATTTAAATCTACAGTTCTAATGGGTGTTGTGCCAAGGGAAATACCTCAAACTCGGGATGCAAAAAGATTTCACGATTAGTCTTTAAACAGTTTCAAATCCATCAGAATTGCATTTAGTCGTATTCTTGCAGTTAATGGCTAATCGGGCATTGTCTACTCATATTTCTAATTCTATGGTGCAATGATATAGGAATAATGGCATTACCATGACGTCATTTTTCAATACTTATAACATAGAAGTTGCTGCTAAGATCATAGACTTCTAAATTGCAGTCTATGAGATGTACTGCTAATATACTGTAGATGTATATAAGCAGACAATGGAACTACCACATGAGATTTCTCGGTTAGTAATGGACAAATCGTCGTCGCGGCCTCTGATTTCTACATGACTAACCTTGAAATCTCATATGGTATTCCTACATTGCTACTGAGTAAGTAGTAGTCTGATCGGCAATGATGTCATTTTATAATGAAAATGCACCATTTTGTAGTGAAATATACGCAGGCCTACACCGGAAATAGATCTAGTCATACGAACTTTTTGATTTACACTTCTGTCATGTTACTTTTACTGCTCTTAGCAATGAAACTGAAATTAGATTGCATGCAATATCGATATCTTCCAAATAATGGAAGACCGAAGAAAGCAGTTTAGTCATACAAGGCTTCTTGTAAATGAAAACTTAGGTGGGGCTTGTGGGTTATACACTAGACATCGTAAGTTTGGCTTATACTTTATACACTCGAATAACAAATACGCCTACAATATGCAGTTGGTTAGGCCAACAGTATCTAAAGTACGAAAGAAGGCTAAAAATATTTAGATGACAGTCAATACTTCAAAAACATCAAGACAGTGTTATTAATGAGTTGTTTGACAATTTGTGTGATGGAGAGACAATAGCCTGTTGCTTTTCTCTGCATGAATCAACCAGTGCGGAAGGACATGGGTAGAACAAACGAAAGAGACTAAATTTGCTTCAATACAAAATGCAAAGAATCTATGATTTATAATGGAACAAACTTTTTTGATGATATCATTTTTTCTCAGAATAAAGTGATATCATTTTGTCATTGCCGATCTTTGGCAGTAGTAGAAGCTCTTATTGATGATGAATTGAAAATCACAATATGTACAGAAAACTCATTGCATGACAATCGATAGTAAAAAAAGATATTCACAATTCATAAATAGCAGATGCACTGGCAACATAATTTCTTGGCCGGTATCAAGATATGCATGTAAAAAATTCATCAGCCATTGGGCCCATAAAAAAAGAAAAAAGAACGCAGTGACTCGAAGAAGTCATGCAAATCAATACATTTTGATGTGCTTGCATACATAGATGGAATTGTCAAAGAATGTTGATAGCTAAAAAGAGTGGTGATTGTTCAGGATGAACTTAGTGTGGGGAATGAATTAAAGTTACCGGAAAACACTTCTGCAGAATTCAACTTCGAATTGACCGCTTCTGTCGAGCTTTCGGGGAATCAATGAATGTTGAATCAAATGCTGTTTATTCTGCGCCGCGTCGGTGAAAAGCTTCTTGCTCTGTAATAGCCTTCTCTTGGAAATTGTACATTTGCTACATTCGCGGATGAAATCGTTACCAAACTGAATTCGTAGCAGTAGGTTCGACAGCCGATATGTAACCTGTCATTTTTCTATGAATAGCTATTTTCTTGAGAGAAGAAATATCAACTTTTCCTCCTGCAGCCATGTTGTACAGCCCGTGCGCAGCGAGGATGGACAGATAGCTAAGGGAGGAAACGCTTATTTCCTCTTGAACGAATGTAGCTTTTCATTTTGTGACTTTCAAATGTCTATTGCTCATTCTAAAATTGATGGCTGCACCGCGAAATCTATGAATGAGCTAATGCAGGAACTATATCGATATCTTGGTAGTCTGTGGCTAATCATAACTTGTTTACAGACTTCTATGATTTGTCCCTTATAGGCATAGAAGTAGATAATAGTACACTTTCTATGGTATTGTTAATTTCTATGCTTACAGGAGTTGACATAGAAAAGTTAACTGCGGGAGGAAAAGCTAGCTTTGCGATACCGTGGGACTGAAAAGTTGATGTTTCCTTCCGTCAGTTTACATAGAAGCGACATCTTTTCACTCCAACACAAAATGAAAAGTTGTTTATATATCGCCAATGCTAAATAAGACGGAATTAATTGCATAATTAAGGCCGTCTAATTTGCTATTTAGCACCATTGAGGTAGGAGCATAGATTTGAGTCTTTTGCAGATCAAAATCTTGAATTTTTGATGTCATGGATTTTAGTTTCAGTAACAATGCATAATTAGTTTTCAAATGATCAGCCTAAATCATTTGAGGCTGCGCGCCGAGTCGCCGACAAGCCTGCCATTTGAAAGCTAATTTGTCTTCATTGAATTCATTCAAATTGTTTTTATTTCTTGTGCATTGCGGATGATAGGGTTCACATTACATGCGCAGGATATTCCAATGACTCAGAACACCAGTGTACCCTTTCTATGAACACATTCTCAATGGAAAAGCTATATCAAGAGTAACATGCTTTTTTTCTTTGCACACACGATTTGAATTAACATTGAAGACTTTTCATAATGATAAATTGTTAATGAATGAATAACGGCATCCACGTGAAAAATTGTGTTGACAGCAGTTTCAATAATGTGATGGCATTTATCTAGTTTTGCGGCTACAAACTTTCAATCATTTGTGTATTATTCAATAATTTCATTTCTTTTTTCATGAATTCTATCATGAATTTATTCAATCATTATTGCTCAGTTGTGATGATCCATAGTTGATTTTTGCCTTTTGATGCGGCCACTAGACTCACAAAGGATGTATTTGCCGTGTAAGGAAAGTTGAAATATCATTTCTAAGTTGACAAATGTGCATCGGTCAGAAGACAATTTTTGGAGGACAAATGCTAATTGAAAAATATCCCAAATGTCAGTAAATGCGATCCTGAATTATTGTCTGGTTGAAAGTACGGATCATGCGCTTTCACATGAAACAAAACTTCATATGCATTGTAAGCTGTACGATACCAAAGCTACTTAGGAAGCCGATGTACAAGCAGAGAATATCAAAATGTACGAAAGCATTATTGTTCTTGCTGATACACTACGAAGGCGATTAGCTTTCCTTTTGGATTATCTTTATCATCCAATAGGAATGCCAATCGCCTTTGTAGTGCATGAACAATAACAATAGCGCTTTCGTATATTTTTTATTCTCCTTTTGTACATCGTTTTCGTATTCAAAATCAGCCAGCTTTCGTACTACAGTTTACAGTGAGCATAATTTGAGTAGATCACAACGAAATTTCTTCCCGAAGATAGAGTAGGACCTTCCTATGCTTGGGGCAGGCTGTTTTTGATACCTTTTCTGGTTTAGGCAAAAATTTTCATGACAAAAACTTTGTTGGATTGATTTGAATTTATGTTGACCGAAAAGAGGCGCTCCAAAGGATTAAGATGAAAAAAATTATGAAATTCCGTTCAGAGCTAAGGATCTTACAGACGACAAATGTTGCTTTATAAAATGGCTTTGCACAATTTTCATTTGTCTTGCCAATCTGTTACTAAGTGGGGAGATATGTACATGAAAGATGTTGCAAATCAAAACATGTTGTTGTAGGTTTGACCCGTTTATAGCGAGTTTTGTCCCTTCAAGATCGATAATGCTGTTACAAAGTGCAACAGTCGAAAGTAATTCGTGTCATTGCCGTTTCAAGTGGATTTTTGCCGTTATCAATGCGTAAACTACTGCTTATCACCAAGTCATTGTTGTTTCAAATGCAAAATGAAGTAATAAAAGTAACTAGGACTGCTGAAACCTGGCTATTCTAATATTCTAAAAGTAATATTTGACTGATGCATGTACTTCAAAAGCCTGCGTCTTCACTCTTCTCATTTCAAATGACTTGTCTTTTTCGACTACATGTCCTTCGAATGTGCTGTACATTCATTTTAGAAAATGGAAGAAAGAAATCGATTAACCGGTTATTGAAATTCATGCAATAGGGCCAACAGAACGGCTATTGTGTCTTTGTCAGTTGCGCTGGTGTAGATATTAATTGAGCACGAAAATTTTACTATCACATGAAAAATGATTTTGTGCATGTCCACGATGGATGCATAATGAGTGAAATTCATTTATTAATTGCTTGTATCATGTGCGTGCAATTTGTGTTACGTTAGAAGACCGCAAAATGTGAATATTTTGTTTCCACACATGACTGGTTGGCATACATGAACAAATCTGCATAAATCAATGTCCAAAATGAAGGCTATCATTATATTCATAGTTCAACACTAAAGAAAAACTGTTGGCAAAGTTCTCACAGCAGTAATTGATGAGTTTGAGATCTCCACGGCTGTTTTGATGGTCATAAAATGCAGCAATTAGAGTTTAGGCCTATTTCCGATTGGTGTGGATAAATTTGAAAAAATTATGTAAGGGTCATGCTACATGGAATAAATTAATTTCATTAAAATCAACTATCTGAGACTACATGGCGACAGCAAACTGATACTATGCTAAATGTCACTGAATGCAAAAACACCACATTTTCGCATGTGTTTACTGAGAAATCTTAAAGACACTCAAAGGATTAGTTATATCAACTTGCTACACGCAAATATCATTGTTTTACTTCAAATTAGCTTCCTTGATGATTTGATATCGATTTAGTGAGGTAAACTAAGAATTTGTAAAAGGGGTCCACTGGGCACCCCCAGGTCTCTGAGGGTTAACTACTTTGCCCTTTCCTGATGCTCTATCGATCAGTAAAAGTTCTTGTACACACTGGAATAAGAGCAAGACTGGAAAACATGAAAGGAGAAGGCGAATGACAGACTGATGCGCAACGGATCTGATGGAGAACGCATGAAGTGACTACACGCTCTTGTACTGTATGAGCACATGTATTCGCTTTTCTGCTTCGCAAGACGTAGTCGCTCAGCCTCGCTTTTCGGACTTTTTGTTTTAGCGTGCTATCAATCCTTGCACCACCAATCATCACATTCGGCTCACTGGAGTCGCACAATTTTCAAAAGTACTTTTTCCGAAAATCTAAATTCAGCAAGCATTTTGTGTTATCACTTTCAGCGGAGCATCGCGATTTTCAATATCACTCTTATGCAACCATGAGTCTGTGAATCATATCATGATGACCTTTACGTAGAATTGAGCAATGGAAATTCAAGTACAAATTCAATCTAATTAGCGAGGCGATGCTTTCCTTGAGAGTTAGGCAGCTAATCGCCTGCAGATCAATCCGAGTTGTTTATACGCAAGGTAGGACCACCTTATCGTTATTGACTGACTTTTGTAAACCGGCGCTGTGACCTTGTGGTAGAGTGTTCGCCCTGCGTCCAGGAGACCTTGGTTCAATCCCTGGCGCTGTGACCTTGTGGTAGAGTGTTCGCCCTGCGTCCGGGAGACCTTGGTTCAATCCCTGGCGCTGTGACCTTGTGGTAGAGTGTTCGCCCTGCGTCCGGGAGACCTTGGTTCAATCCCTGGTGGTGCAGTGGCGTTTTGGTAGAGTGTTCGCCCTGCGTCCGGGAGACCTTGGTTCAATCCCTGGCGCTGTGGCCTTGTGGTAGAGTGTTCGCTCTGTGTCCGGGAGACCTTGGTTCAATCCCTGGTGCTGTGGCGTTTTGGTAGAGTGTTCGCTCTGCGTCCGGGAGACCTTGGTTCAATCCCTGGCGCTGTGGCGTTTTGGTAGAGTGTTCGTTCTGCGTCCGGGAGACCTTGGTTCAATTCCTGCTGCAGTGGCCTTGTGGTAGAGTGTTCGCTCTGCGTCCGGGAGAGCTTGGTTCAATCCCTGGCGCTGTGGCGTTTTGGTAGAGTGTTCGTTCTGCGTCCGGGAGAGCTTGGTTCAATCCCTGGTGGTGCAGTGGCGTTTTGGTAGAGTGTTCGCCCTGCGTCCGGGAGACCTTGGTTCAATCCCTGGTGGTGTAGTGGCGTTTTGGTAGAGTGTTCGCTCTGCGTCCGGGAGACATTGGTTCAATCCCTGGCGCTGTGACCTTGTGGTAGAGTGTTCGCTCTGCGTCCGGGAGACCTGGGTTCAAACCCTGTCGCTGTGACCTTGTGGTAGAGTGTTCGCTCTGAGTCTGGAAGACCTGGGTTCAATCCATGCAGCAGTGGCCTTGCGGTAGAGTGTTCGCCCTGCGTCCGGGAGACCTTGGTTCAATCCCTGCTGCAGTGGCCTTGTGGTAGAGTGTTCGCTCTGCGTCCGGGAGACCTTGGTTCAAACCCCGGGTGAAACCTGACTGCTTTAAAATAGGTGCGCTCTGCATTCTTGCTAAGCACTCTGCACAAGAAGAATGAGAATGGGAGAATTACAGCTCGGCCAAATGGAAGAAGCGCTCCGCGTGTAATGTGCGTTCGAGTAAAAACAATATCAATTAATTTGTACAGATCAACAATTAATCAATCAATGACACATTGATGAAATTTATCAATTTCATATTTCACAGTGCAGACTTCAAATCGTCATCTCCACTGTCCCCTTGATTTCTCTTGTCTCTTGCCTCTTGTCTCCTGTCTTTATCATCATAGACATGTCAATCACAATCTGTCCTTCATCATCATAGACATGTCAATCACAATCTGTCTTTGATCATCATAGACATGTCAATCACAATCTGTCCTTGATCATCATAGAAATATCAATCACAATCTGTCCTTCATCATCATAGACATGTCAATCACAATCTGTCCTTGATCATCATAGACATGTCAATCACAATCTGTCCTTGATCATCATAGACATGTCAATCACAATCTGTCGTTCATCATCATAGACATGTCAATCACAATCTGTCCTTCATCATAGACATGTCAATCACAATCTGTCCTTGACCATCATAGACATGTCAATCACAATCTGTCCTTGATCATCATAGACATGTCAATCACAATCTGTCCTTGATCATCATAGACATGTCAATCACAATCTGTCCTTCATCATCATAGACATGTCAATCACAATCTGTCCTTGATCATCGTACAAGTAGACATGTCAATCACAATCTGTCCTTGATCATCATAGACACGTCAACCACAATCTGTCCTTCATCATCATAGACATGTCAATCACAATCTGTCCTTGATCATCATAGACATGTTATTTCACAATCTGTCCTTGATCATCATAGACATGTCAATCACAATCTGTCCTTGATCATCATAGACATGTCAATCACAATCTGTCCTTCATCATCATAGACATGTCAATCACAATCTGTCCTTCATCATCATAGACATGTCAATCACAATCTGTCCTTGATCATCATAGACATGTCAATCACAATCTGTCCTTGATCATCATACAAGTAGACATGTCAATCACAATCTGTCCTTGATCATCATAGACATGTCAACCACAATCTGTCCTTCATCATCATAGACATGTCAATCACAATCTGTCCTTCATCATCATAGACATGTCAATCACAATCTGTCCTTCATCATCATAGACATGTCAATCACAATCTGTCCTTGATCATCATAGACATGTCAATCACAATCTGTCCTTCATCATCATAGACATGTCAATCACAATCTGTCCTTGATCATCATAGACATGTCAATCACAATCTGTCCTTGATCATCATAGACATGTCAATCACAATCTGTCCTTCATCATCATAGACATGTCAATCACAATCTGTCCTTGATCATCATAGACATGTCAATCACAATCTGTCCTTGATCATCATAGACATGTCAATCACAATCTGTCCTTCATCATCATAGACATGTCACTCACAATCTGTCCTTGATCATCATAGACATGTCAATCACAATCTGTCCTTGATCATCATAGACATGTCAATCACAATCTGTCCTTCATCATCATAGACATGTCAATCACAATCTGTCCTTCATCATCATAGACATGTCAATCACAATCTGTCCTTGATCATCATAGACATGTCAATCACAATCTGTCCTTGATCATCATAGACATGTCAATCACAATCTGTCCTTCATCATCATAGCACGTCGTCAAAAATAGTTATGTACACAACATAGCATTCGAAGTAGTTAGATTTAGATATCCCTCACCGACGGCTAGGGCATTTAATTAAGATATCTAACTATTGGAATGCTATAAAGAAGCAATCATGCATTAGTTGCGAAAATAACTATTGTTGCTCTCCTTCATTGGAATACATTAGCGCATAGAAAGCTTTTCATCCTCTGAAACGGTGAATTCTACATAGAAATCTCAAGAAATACCGTTGATATCTACAATTTCATAGCAAATAGAGGTGGATATTTGACCGCTATGAACTTCCGATGGTCATAGATTCTGACCATCCTGTGAAATATAAAGTCACTTTCCTAACTCTTGCAAAGATATCCATCTTAATTGCATTATTCTCGATGAGCAAACCATGGACTCCTCCTCCTTCGGGCTCCTGCATAGACATGTTGATCTGGAAAAATGCAATAAAGAAAAAAATCGTTTCTCATTATTCTGTGCAGAGCTTTTGGAAATCTCGGATGCTTCAGCAACCTCGCGCTCGGAGCAGATTCCAAAATTGTTCTTTGATTTAAGTTCTTCCACTGCTCCAGAAACAGTCAAAGCACGATCACCACTTAATGAATGTCGCCCTGATTTGGGGAGGTCTTGAATTGTCGAAGAAGTTTCAAATTTCTTGACGAGATTTCGAATTCCGCCTTCAGTACAGGGAGGATGCCGTTCACCAGTTTCCTTCTTATACGCACGCAAGGTAGCAGTTGGAGAGCAACCAGATGAGTAATACAGTCGAATAATGCGAGCGCGTACAGAGTTATCCATCTCGTCAGAGCACAGTAAAAACCAGAGTGAATCCAGTAGAAGAACAGTCATTTGAAAATTTTGTCGAGATTTTTCAAAATGAAGATATCGGACAATGACTCGACAGCTGAATAATAAGCTAATAAGTAGAAAACAACTTTCAAATGTTGTGTGATAGAAATTACCATAGATATTTCAGGCGTTGATCAATGAAGAACATCACTCGCATCACTCGATTGGATAACAATACAATCATTATTATTACAGAATCTATCGAAAAACAGTGATAACTTTGCCGCAATGAAAAAAGAAAAATAAACCATTTAAGCAGCCGGGCATATATCAAACAAATCTCCCATGTCTGCTTTTCAAAATAAAACTTGATTCATGTCTGTATCATTATTAATTTTCTTGTAAAATAAAAATGAAATTCGTAGAGACATCTAGGACAGCCTGTATATATACATGTATATATATATTTAAATATAGACTTTGTAACAAAAGTTAAATCGTTGAACAATCTTGACATTTACATCTATTCCATGTGGGATATTTGCGCGTTGAACTTAGTTAGAATGCTATGACTCTAAGATATTGAATTACACCAATTTCTATGTTCCTTTATTGTTGTTCAAAATCTGTCAATTCATGGTTAGGGAGTGATATCTTGTCTTGCTTGGATACTACTGTGAATGATTCATCACATTAACTATTCAGTGCAAAGCGCACATTCAATCATTGATCTTTATTGCGTCGAGATGCATTCACGCGAAGACCTTAACCCTATCGAAAATTTGTGGGCCATGGCAAAAATGCGCATGAATAAAGCTCACTGCGAATCAAAGCAAGAACAGGTCTCAAATTTCTTGAGGATGTGGCATGATGACCAAGAAATAAAGGAAATGTGTGCAAAATTGGTGGAATCAATGCCTAGGAGAATTCAATCAGTCATAGATTCAAAAGTTGGATGGACGAAGTACTAGGCTATTCAAACATTTAGTGATGCAAATGTTTGGTAAGCAACTGCTTTTTCACTATAAATCTGTACTCATTTCAATACAATGCATTTTAAATGGACAAATGGCCTGTGTTTTTATGGTGAATGACAACTTGCTGTCGTGTACTGTATACATACATACGTGTATATATATATTGATTTTGTAACAAAAGTTAAATCGTTGAACAATCTTGACACTTACATCGTGGCGTCGGTAGATGTGGTGAGTTTGTTTTCTAACGTTGCGGTTATTGAAACCACAAAGATAATGCTGAAAAATGTATATCATCATCCCACTCTGCCACCACCATCAATTCGTGAAGAGACTATGAGACAATTACTCACAATTTGCACAACACAAATTCCCGTTTGTCTGGTGAAATGAATTCTATGAACAGATTGATTGAGTACCTATGGGACCACCTTTAGGACCGACATACGCCAATTTTTACATGAGTGAAATAGAAAATCAAGTTCTGAATAATTCAGAGACAGCCAAGCCAATTGCCTATTATCGTTACGTTGACGATACGTTTGTTATTGTACAAGATGAGAAACAGATTCAAGAACTTATTGATCGATTCAAAACAAATTCTACTTTAGACTCTACGTACGAAGTTGAAAGAAATAAAACTATTTATTTTCTGGATGTGTTCGTCAAGCGCAGTAATACTTTGACTTTTTCTATTTATTGTAGTAAAGAAACAACAATAAATACTTGCTTGCACTTCACTTCTTTTACAACAAAACGACGCAACATTTCTGCCATCAAAAGTTGTCTCCATAGAGCTCTACATATTACTTCAGACTGGAAATCTGTTTAAGAGGAGATAGAAAAAGTTAAAAGGATACTTACCAATAGCCATTATCCCATGAGCATAATTGATGAACAAATAAAACTGATTAGGAAAAATTATTTCAAACCCGAAGAAAAAGTAGAAAAAACGAATGTCATTTTTTATTATAAAGGTCAATTGACATCAAATTACCGAGTGGAAGAAAATAAGAATCCAAAAAATTGTGAAAGATAATGTAAAAGGAAAATTTGCTACAAAAATTATAAGTTGGCGAATGCAATCAAACCAAAAATGGACTCATTTCATTCAAACCACAATGTTGTATATCAATATTCTTGCAAGGAGAGCATATGTAATAATGCTCATTATATAGGATACACAGCAAATTTAATGAACGTGAGGATGAAACAACATGAAAACAATGTTTCTATTAAATCTCATCACATGAATATGCATCAACAGAAGCTAAGAAATTTAATAACAAATACTGAAATTTTTAGCTCGCTATGCAGATACGAATTCATTGCAGATAGCTGAGGCTATATTGATCAAAGAAATTGCACCTAAATTGAATCAACACGACAAAAGATTGACAAGGCATCTGAATATCATTTCGTGATTTCTATTTCCCTTTCCCAAAACTCTTGTACAATTTCATATCCTAGCCCATTAAACTATCTGTATACATATCTTCGAGCTTTTCATACTGTTTGATAGTTGAGATAATTTTGAAATTTCAATATTATTGTAGCTCACTTTTCATGATGTAAGCTTGAAAATGGTCCGTGTAAAAGAGACCGAAACGTCGCTAAATAAATACTTCGCAATAAAATGGTATTCGTTCATCATTCTAAAAACACTGACAACAGAATAGCATGAATTTAGTTAAACAGAAAAGACTCTACACAAATGCGTGAAATTATACGAAGATCCGTAGAAAAGATCAACAAGAAGAAGGAAAAGAACAACGGAAGTTAAACGAAACGTAACAGTCAGGTCATCTAGACCTCGAAATCAAGAACAAAAAACAAAATATACCATTGCGTGTCATAGAATACCATGGAGTGTCATTGAATTTGGTTGAACGTGAACTGTGTCAGGGTCACGCCTTGGATTACCTCAAATGACATAGCAAATGATAGCAAGTGTGGTAATTGAAGTACATATTGCAGAGTTCAATGTTTAAACCAATCATTGGATGATTAGGGCTTATTTATCAGATTACACCTCGGTGAGCTGCGTTATCTTTCATTCAATGATGGCAGACGTTACAGAAGAGACGATTGCTGAGTATTTTGAGACCAGATCTGAAAGCAAAGGTTTTCCGGTTTTTTCTGCTGATTTCGCGAAGTCATTAGATGCTGACGACAAATTGGCAGGATTTCGCAACCAGTTTACGATCCCTAAAGTGATCGATTTTCCAACGACTGATGTTACTGAGACATCCGATTTGAAAGAAGATTCCATTTACTTATGCGGTCATTCCTTAGGACTTCAACCGAAACGTCTGAAATGTGATTTGCAGCGTGTTCTTGAATCATGGGACAAATTGGGTGTTCAAGGTCATTTCCATGGTGAAATCCCATGGGTTTTCATTGACGAACTGGCAAAGAGGCCGGTCGCAGAGTTGGTCGGTGCTCTGCCTGATGAGGTAGCTGTCATGAATGGCTTGACAGTCAATCTACATCTCTTACTCACGTCATTCTACAGACCAACCACTGATAGATACAAAATTCTGTTTGAGGACAATGCCTTCCCTTCCGATTATTATGTCTTTGAATCACAAGTACGTCTCCATGGATACGATCCCAAGGACGTGTTCATAATAATGAGACCTCGTGAAGGAGAACATTGCATCAGACATGAAGACATTCTCCAAGTTATCAAGAGTAATGGCCATGAAATACAGCTCATCTGCTTCTCTGGAGTTCAATATTACACCGGTCAACTCTTCGATATTCCAGCCATCACTGCGGCCGGCCACGAAGTCGGCGCGTTTGTCGGTTGGGATCTGGCCCATGCTGTCGGCAATATAGAGCTGACTCTGCACGATTGGAACGTTGACTTTGCTGTCTGGTGTCATTATAAGTATGTTTGCTCCGGGGCCGGGGCCACCGGTGGCGCTTTCCTTCATCAAAGACATTCGCACAAGAATTTCCCGCGCATGCAAGGCTGGTGGGGCCATCACATAGCCTCTCGGTTTGAAATGGATAATGCGATGGACTCGGCGCCGGGAATCTCTGGTTATCGACTCTCAAATCCTTCCATCTTCGCCACTTTACCAGTCAAAGTTGGATCAGAAATAATCGTTCAAGCGGGAATCGATCGAATGGTGAAGAAATCACGATTACTGACAGGCTATCTCGAATATTTACTAAACCAAGAACTGAAAGAGTTTGTGGAGATCATCACACCAAAGGAACACAACCAAAGAGGTTCCCAACTGTCAATGTGTTTTAAAGGCGACAATATCAAAACTGTGTTTGAGAAACTTGAGAAGCGAGGTGTCGTTTGTGATCGCCGAAAGACAAAAATAATGAGAGTTGCTCCCAAAGCACTTTACAACTCTTTTATGGACGTTTATCGCTTTGTGGTGCATTTGAAAGAAGTAACTGGTAAATAAACAATTGTCATTGATTATCTTTTATCATTCAAGATTCGTCAGCATTTAGACAGACTTTTTAAAGTTGTAATATTTGCAAAAGTTTTGCAATGAACTAACAAATAATCATTGTTTATGATGCCAAGCTAGCTAGAAGTACTAAGAAGCTGCGCATAAGCACAAATTATGGCTTGAAAAAATAAAAAATGTTTATGCTCGGAAGCACATAAAGTACGGAGTTTTTCTTCCATGTGGCTGAGTTGCTATTTGTACACATTTTAAAAGTCGTAGGTTTGACTCGACCAGGATTTGAACCCAGGTCTTCCGCACGCAGAGCGAACACTCTACCACAAGGCCACTGCAGCAGAGATTGAACCCAGGTCTTCCAGACTCAGAGCGAACACTCTACCACAAGGCCACTGCAGCAGGGATTGAACCCAGGTCTTCCAGACTCAGAGCGAACACTCTACCACAAGGCCACTGCAGCAGGGATTGAACCCAGGTCTTCCAGACACAGAGCGAACACTCTACCACAAGGCCACTGCAGCAGGGATTGAACCCAGGTCTCCCGGACACAGAGCGAACACTCTACCACAAGGCCACTGCAGCAGGGATTGAACCCAGGTCTTCCAGACTCAGAGCGAACACTCTCCCACAAGGCCACTGCAGCAGGGATTGAACCCAGGTCTCCCGGACTCAGAGCGAACACTCTACCACAAGGCCACTGCAGCAGGGATTGAACCCAGGTCTTTCAGACTCAGAGCGAACACTCTACCACAAGGCCACTGCAGCAGGGATTGAACCCAGGTCTTCCAGACTCAGAGCGAACACTCTCCCACAAGGCCACTGCAGCAGGGATTGAACCCAGGTCTTCCAGACTCAGAGCGAACACTCTCCCACAAGGCCACTGCAGCAGGGATTGAACCCAGGTCTTCCGCACGCAGAGCGAACACTCTCCCACAAGGCCACTGCTGCAGGAATGCTCGGAAATGCGTTTTCATGGCCTCTCATCACGAGAAGCACAATTGTTACGACATTAGCAGACAGACATGCACACAAAGATTACAACAGCTCGTAAAATGTCAAATTACATCATGGAAAAGTTCTCTTACTGTCATCAAACCATTGATCAGAATATGTAGAACGCCACAGACAGCATCCAACTACAAATATATCATTCCCTCTGATTTGAAACACAGATATCTTGTCTTATTATCCTAGATGCATACACAGTGAGTTCAATTTAAATCTACAGTTCTAGTGGGTGTTGTGCCAAGGGAAATACCTCAAACTCGGGATGCAAAAAGATTTCACGATTAGTCTTTAAACAGTTTCAAATCCATCAGAATTGCATTTAGTCGTATTCTTGCAGTTAATGGCTAATCGGGCATTGTTTATAACATAGAAGTGCTGCTAAGATCATAGACTTCTAAATTGCAGTCTATGAGATTGTACTGCTAATATACTGTAGATGTATATAAGCAGATTGAAATCTCATATGGTATTCCTACATTGCTACTGAGTAAGTAGTAGTCTGATCGGCAATGATGTCATTTTATAATGAAAATGCAGCATTTTGTAGTGAAATATACGCAGGCCTACACCGGAAATATATCTAGTCATACGAACTTTTTGATTTACACTTCTGTCATGTTACTTTTACTGCTCTTAGCAATGAAACTGAAATTAGATTGCATGCAGCATCGATGTATTCCAAATAATGGAAGGCCGAAGAAAGCAGTTTAGTCATACAAGGCTTCTTGTAAATGAAAACTTAGGTGGGGCTTGTGGGTTATACATTAGACATCGTAAGTTTGGCTTATACTTTATACACTCGAATAACAAATACGCCTACAATATGCAGTTGGTTAGGCCAACAGTATCTAAAGTACGAAAGAAGGCTAAAAATATTTAGATGACAGTCAATACTTCAAAAACATCAAGACAGTGTTATTAATGAGTTGTCTGACAATTTGTGTGATGGAGAGACAATAGCCTGTTGCTTTTCTCTACATGAATCAACCAATGCGGAGGGACATGGGTAGAACAAACGAAAGAGACTAAATTTGCTTCAATGCAAAATGCAAAGAATCTATGATTTATAATGGAACAACAGTTTTTGATGATATCATTTTTTCTCAGAATAAAGTGATATCATTTTCTCATTGCCGATCTTTGGTAGTAGTAGAAGCTCTTATTGATGATGAATTGAAAATCACAATATGTACAGAAAACTCATTGCATGACAATCGATAGTAAAAAAAGATATTCACATCTCATAAATAGCAGATGCACTGGCAACATAATTTCTTGGCCGGTATCAAGATATGCATGTAAAAAATGCATCAGCCATTGGGCCCATAAAAAAAGAAAAAAGAACGCAGTGACTCGAAGAAGTCATGCAAATCAATACATTTTGATGTACTTGCATACATAGATGGAATTGTGAGAGAATGTTGATAGCTAAAAAGAGTGTTGATTGTTCAAGATGAACTTAGTGTGGGGAACGAATTAAAGTTGCTGGAAAACACTTCTGCAGAATTCAACTTCGAATTGACCGCTTCTGTCGAGCTTTCGGGGAATCAATGAATGCAATAAGTATAGGATATCACCGTGATGTCAGTAGATAAACGCTGAGAATCTACGAGTATCATAAGCTATCTATTCTCCGAGCTAGAGGCGAGGAGAATAGATAGCTTATGATACGAGTAGATTTTCAAGCAGCGTTTATCTTCGGAAATCAGTGCGCAGGAGCCAGTGATATATCTATGAAAATTGTGTACTGGAAATTGCCATACATTAAAGAGTCAGAAATGGAAATTCGCAATCTTATTCATCGGTTGAACAAGATTCTGAAAGATTCCAAAATTGTTATTGTTTTCAAGACTACCAAAACTGCGAACTTCTTTCATAAAAAAGACAGAATGCCTATTGGTCTCTCCTCAAATGTCATTTACAAATTTTCTTGTGAACACTGTCCAAAGTGTTACATTGGTGAGACCACTAGGCATTTGCAAACTAGAATTAACGAACACATCAAAGGTCGTCCCCTGCCAACTGAAATCACCTTGCATAACCATGTGAACGATAATTCCGCTTTCTATGTCATTGCCCGAACGAATGATACTCGTATCGCAGAATCTGTACTCATTGCCGCTACTGACAGTTCTTTATTGTTAAACAGTAACACTACTTCAGTACCATTATTTTTACGTTTGTAGATTTCTATTGGACTAAATTTCTCTTTTGATGACTGATTAATTTTAACGTGTGCTTTTATATTTAAACCACTGACGAAGAAGACATTGTCTTGAAGACATTGTCTTTGAAATTGCAATTTGGTATGCTACTCGTAAATAAAGGATGATAGAATGAAGCGAAGTTCTCCGAAGCGCCTGGGCTCAATATGTTACGAGTATGGTACTTATTGTTGATAAATTATTAAAATTTGTTCAATTTACTAATTTATCATAGTTTTCAATATTTTACTATGGATCTATGTACCCAGCAGAATAAACGATAATCTACTAGTAGAATAAATGATTATATTCTATCGTTAAATATCTACAATTCTACTGATATCGGTCATGCTGTTTATTCTGTGCCGCGTCGGTGAAAAGCTTCTTGCTCTGTAATAGCCTTCTCTTGGAAATTGTACATTTGCTACATTCGCGGATGAAATCGTTACCAAACTGAATTCGTAGCAGTAGGTTCGACAGCCGATATGTAACCTGTCATTTTTCTATGAATAGCTATTTTCTTGAGAGAAGAAATATCAACTTTTCCTCCTGCAGCCATGTTGTACAGCCCGAGTGCAGTGAGGATGGACAGATAACTAAAGGAGGAAACGCTTATTTCCTCTCGAGAGAATGTAGCTTTTCATTTTGTGACTTTCAGATGTCTATTGCTCATTCTAAAATTGATGGCTGCACCGCGAAATCTATGAATGAGCTAATGCAGGAACTATATCGATATCTTGGTAGTCTGTGGCTAATCATAACTTGTTTACAGACTTCTATGATTTGTCCCTTATAGGCATAGAAGTAGATAATAGTACACTTTCTATGGTATTGTTAATTTCTATGCTTACAGGAGTTGACATAGAAAAGTTAACTGCGGGAGGAAAAGCTAGCTTTGCGATACCGTGGGACTGAAAAGTTGATGTTTCCACCCGGCAGTTTACATAAAAGAGACATCTTACTCCAACACAAAATGAAAAGTTGTTTATATATCGCCAATGCCAAATAAGATTAATTGCATGATTAAGGCCGTCTAATTTGCTATTTAGCACCATTGAGGTAGGAGCATAGATTTGAGTCTTTTGCAGATCAAAATCTTGAATTTTTGATGTCATGGATTTTAGTTTCAGTAACAATGCATAATTAGTTTTCAAATGATCAGCCTAAATCATTTGAGGCTGCGCGCCGAGTCGCCGACAAGCCTGCCATTTGAAAGCTAATTTATCCTCATTGAATTCATTCAAATTGTTTTTATTTCTTGTGCATTGCGGATGATGGGGTTCACATTACATGCGCAGGATATTCCAATGACTCAGAACACCAGTGTACCCTTTCTATGAACACATTCTCAATGGAAAAGCTATATCAAGAGTAACATGCTTTTTTCTTTGCACACACGATTTGAATTAACATTGAAGACTTTTCATAATGATAAATTGTTAATGAATGAATAACGGCATCCACGTGAAAAATTGTGTTGACAGCAGTTTCAATAATGTGATGGCATTTATCTAGTTTTGCGGCTACAAACTTTCAATCATTTGTGTATTATTCAATAATTTCATTTCTTTTTTCATGAATTCTATCATGAATTTATTCAATCATTATTGCTCAGTTGTGATGATCCATAGTTGATTTTTGCCTTTTGATGCGGCCACTAGACTCACAAAGGATGTATTTGCCGTGTAAGGAAAGTTGAAATATCATTTCTAAGTTGACAAATGTGCATCGGTCAGAAGACAATTTTTGGAGGACAAATGCTAATTGAAAAATATTCCAAATGTCAGTAAATGCGATCCTGAATTATTGTCTGGTTGAAAGTACGGCTCATGCGCTTTCACATGAAACAAAACTTCATATGCATTGTAAGCTGTGCGATACCAAAGCTACTTAGGAAACCGATGTACAAGCAGAGAATATCAAAATGTACGAAAGCATTATTGTTCTTGCTGATACACTACGAAGGCGATTAGCTTTCCTTTTGGATTATCTTTATCATCCAATAGGAATGCCAATCGCCTTTGTAGTGCATGAACAATAACAATAGCGCTTTCGCATATTTTTTATTCTCCTTTTGTACATCGTTTTCGTATTCAAAATCAGCCAGCTTTCGTAATACAGTTTACAGTGAGCATAATTTGAGTAGATCACAACGAAATTTCTTCCCGAAGATAGAGTAGGACCTACCTATGCTTGGGACAGGCTGTTTTTGATACCTTTTCTGGTTTAGGCAAAAATTTTCATGACAAAAACTTTGTTGGATTGATTTGAATTTATGTTGACCGAAAAGAGGCGCTCCAAAGGATTAAGATGAAAAAAATTATGAAATTCGGTTCAGAGCTAAGGATCTTACAGACGACAAATGTTGCTTTATAAAATGGCTTTGCACAATTTTCATTTGTCTTGCCAATCTGTTACTAAGTGATGAGATATGTACATGAAAGATGATGCAAATTAAAATATGTTGTTGTAGGTTTGACCTGTCAAGAGCGAGTTTTGTCCCTTCAAGATCGATAATGCTGTTTCAAAGTGCAACAGTCGAAAGTAATTCGTGTCATTGCCGTTTCAAGTAGATTTTTGCCGTTATCAATGCGTAAACTATTGCTTATCACCAAGTCATTGTTGTTTCAAATGCAAAATGAAGTAATAAAAGTAACTAGGACTGCTGAAACCTGGCTATTCTAATATTTTAAAAGCAATATTTGACTGATGCATGTACTTCAAAAGCCTGCGTCTTCACTCTTCTCATTCCAAATGACTTGTCTTTTTCGACTACATGTCCTTCGAATGTGCTGTACATTCATTTTAGAAAATGGAAGAAAGAAATCGATTAACCGGTTATTGAAATTCATGCAATAGGGCCAACAGAACGGCTATTGTGTCTTTGTCAGTTGCGCTGGTGTAGATATTAATTGAGCACGAAAATTTTACTATCACATGAAAAATGATTTTGTGCATGTCCACGATGGATGCATAATGAGTGAAATTCATTTATTAATTGCTTGTATCATGTGCGTGCAATTTGTGTTACGTTAGAAGACCGCAAAATGTGAATATTTTGTTTCCACACATGACTGGTTGGCATACATGAACAAATCTGCATAAATCAATGTCCAAAATGAAGGCTATCATTATATTCATAGTTCAACACTAAAGAAAAACTGTTGGCAAAGTTCTCACAGCAGTAATTGATGAGTTTGAGATCTCCACGGCTGTTTTGATGGTCATAAAATGCAGCAATTAGAGTTTAGGCCTATTTCCGATTGGTGTGGATAAATTTGAAAAAATTATGTAAGGGTCATGCTGCATGGAATAAATTAATTTCATTAAAATCAACTATCTGAGACTACATGGCGACAGCAAACTGATACTATGCTAAATGTCGCTGAATGCAAAAACACCACATTTTCGCATGTGTTTACTGAGAAATCTTAAAGACACTCAAAGGATTAGTTATATCAACTTGCTACACGCAAATATCATTGTTTTACTTCAAATTAGCTTCCTTGATGATTTGATATCGATTTAGTGAGGTAAACTAAGAATTTGTAAAAGGGGTCCACTGGGCACCCCCAGGTCTCTGAGGGTTAACTACTTTGCCCTTTCCTGATGCTCTATCGGTCAGTAAAAGTTCTTGTGCACACTGGAATAAGAGCAAGACTGGAAAACATGAAAGGAGAAGGCGAATGACAGACTGATGCGCAACGGATCTGATGGAGAACGCATGAAGTGACTACACGCTCTTGTACTGTATGAGCACATGTATTCGCTTTTCTGCTTCGCAAGACGTAGTCGCTCAGCCTCGCTTTTCGGACTTTTTGTTTTAGCGTGCTATCAATCCTTGCACCACCAATCATCACATTCGGCTCACTGGAGTCGTACAATTTTCAAAAGTACTTTTTCCGAAAGTCTAAATTCAGCAAGCATTTTGTGTTATCACTTTCAGCGGAGCATCGCGATTTTCAATATCACTCTTATGCAACCATGAGTCTGTGAATCATATCATGATGACCTTTACGTAGAATTGAGCAATGGAAATTCAAGTACAAATTCAATCTAATTAGCGAGGCGATGCTTTCCCTGAGAGTTAGGCAGCTAATCGCCTGCAGATCAATCCGAGTTGTTTATACGCAAGGTAGGACCATCTTATCGTTATTGACTGACTTTTGTAAACCGGCGCTGTGACCTTGTGGTAGAGTGTTCGCTCTGCGTCCGGGAGAGCTTGGTTCAATCCCTGGCGCTGTGGCCTTGTGGTAGAGTGTTCGCTCTGCGTCCGGGAGACCTTGGTTCAATCCCTGGTGCTGTGGCCTTGTGGTAGAGTGTTCGCCCTGCGTCCGGGAGACCTTGGTTCAATCCCTGGCGCTGTGACCTTGTGGTAGAGTGTTCGCCCTGCGTCCGGGAGACCTTGGTTCAATCCCTGGCGCTGTGGCCTTGTGGTAGAGTGTTCGCCCTGCGTCCGGGAGACCTTGGGAGTGTTCGCTCTGCGTCCAGGAGACCTTGGTTCAATCCCTGGCGCTGTGACCTTGTGGTAGAGTGTTCGCCCTGCGTCCGGGAGACCTGGGTTCAATCCCTGGCGCTGTGGCCTTGTGGTAGAGTGTTCGCTCTGCGTCCGGGAGACCTTGGTTCAATCCCTGGCGCTGTGACCTTGCGGTAGAGTGTTCGCTCTGCGTCCGGGAGAGCTTGGTTCAATCCCTGGCGCTGTGACCTTGTGGTAGAGTGTTCGCTCTGCGTCCGGGAGAGCTTGGTTCAATCCCTAGCGCTGTGACCTTGTGGTAGAGTGTTCGCCCTTCGTCCGTGAGACCCTAGTTCCCCCTGGCGCTCCTTGAGTGTGTTTGCCCCTGCGTCACCCTCACCCCTTTTCGCCTTTTGGCACTGTGGCCTTGTGGTAGAGTGTTCGCTCTGCGTCCGGGAGAGCTTGGTTCAATCCCTGGCGCTGTGACCTTGTGGTAGAGTGTTCGCTCTGCGTCCGGGAGACCTTGGTTCAATCCCTGGCGCTGTGGCCTTGTGGTAGAGTGTTCGCCCTGCGTCCGGGAGACCTTGGTTCAATCCCTGGCGCTGTGACCTTGTGGTAGAGTGTTCGCTCTGCGTCCGGGAGACCTTAGTTCAAACCCCGGGTGAAACCTGACTCCTTTAAAATAGGTGCGCTCTTCATTCTTGCTAAGCACTCTGCACAAGAAGAATGAGAATGGGAGAATTACAGCTCGGCCACATGAAGAAGCGCTCCGCCTGTAATGTGCGTTCGAGTAAAAACAATATCAATTAATTTGTACAGAAAGGTGCCTCAGTGATTTTATCAATGACACATTGATGAAATTTATCAATTTCATATTTCACAGTGCATGATCTCTATGATTATTGCTTCCAGAATGAAGTTTGTACTTGCCAAAGAGTGCATAAACTTCAAGGAGTGCAATAAACAGTCTTTATTTGTCTCCGTGCATGTATTGTAGATATCCTATCACTGTATTTGACCTCTAAAGCAGATTATTGCACATGCGGGAGACAATATTCAAACTCCAATGCACTGGAAGGAGCATAATCTACGCCAATTGTCCTGCTTTAGTATAGACTAGATCTGTGAATAGATATCTTCACGATTGATGAAGCTAAATTTCTATTCAAATACTCTTGATCATCATAGACATGTCAATCACAATCTGTCCTTCATCATCATAGACATGTCAATCACAATCTGTCCTTGATCATCATAGACATGTCAATCACAATCTGTCCTTGATCATCATAGACATGTCAATCACAATCTGTCCTTGATCATCATAGACATGTCAATCACAATCTGTCCTTCATCATCATAGACATGTCAATCACAATCTGTCCTTCATCATCATAGACATGTCAATCACAATCTGTCCTTCATCATCATAGACATGTCAATCACAATCTGTCCTTCATCATCATAGACATGTCAATCACAATCTGTCCTTGATCATCATAGACATGTCAATCACAATCTGTCCTTCATCATCATAGCACGTCGTCAAAAATAGTTATGTACACAACATAGCATTCGAAGTAGTTAGATTTAGATATCCCTCACCGACGGCTAGGGCATTTAATTAAGATATCTAACTATTGGAATGCTATAAAGAAGCAATCATGCACTAGCTGCGAAAATAACTATTGTTGCTCTCCTTCATTGGAATACATTAGCGCATAGAAAGCTTTTCATCCTCTAAAACGGTGAATTGCACATAGAAATCTCAAGAAATACCGTTGATATCTACAATTCCATAGCAAATAGAGGTGGATATTTGACCGCTATGAACTTCCGATGGTCATAGATTCTGACCATCCTGTGAAATATAAAGTTACTTTCCTAACTCTTGCAAAGATATCCATCTTAATTGCATTATTCTCGATGAGCAAACCATGGACTCCTCCTCCTTCGGGCTCCTGCATAGACATGTTGATCTGGAAAAATGCAATAAAGAAAAAAATCGTTTCTCATTATTCTGTGCAGAGCTTTTGGAAATCTCGGATGCTTCAGCAACCTCGCGCTCGGAGCAGATTCCAAAATTGTTCTTTGATTTAAGTTCTTCCACTGCTCCAGAAACAGTCAAAGCACGATCACCACTTAATGAATGTCGCCCTGATTTGGGGAGGTCTTGAATTGTCGAAGAAGTTTCAAATTTCTTGACGAGATTTCGAATTCCGCCTTCAGTACAGGGAGGATGCCGTTCACCAGTTTCCTTCTTATACGCACGCAAGGTAGCAGTTGGAGAGCAACCAGATGAGTAATACAGTCGAATAATGCGAGCGCGCACGGAGTTATCCATCTCGTCAGAGCACAGTAAAAACCAGAGTGAATCCAGTAGAAGAACAGTCATTTGAAAATTTTGTCGAGATTTTTCAAAATGAAGATATCGGACAATGACTCGACAGCTGAATAATAAGCTAATAAGTAGAAAACAACTTTCAAATGTTGTGTGATAGAAATTACCTTAGATATTTCAGGCGTTGATCAATGAAGAACATCACTCGCATCACTCGATTGGATAACAATACAATCATTATTATTACAGAATCTATCGAAAAACAGTGATAACTTTGCCGCAATGAAAAAAGAAAAAGAAACCATTTAAGCAGCCGGGCATATATCAAACAAATCTCCCATGTCTGCTTTTCAAAATAAAACTTGATTCATGTCTGTATCATTATTAATTTTCTTGTAAAATAAAAATGAAATTCGTAGAGACATCTAGGACAGCCTGTATATATACATGTATATACAAGGTGTTTCAAAAGTAGGCTAACAGTTGATTTTGCCCTAGGAAATCTATGTTGACCGTTCTATTGGCGATTTACACCTGAATCAGTCGATGGATATCCATGATCAGTCCAACATGAGCCATAGACTTCGAAGTAATTGCTACTATCATTTAGAAGTCTATGCAGTAGCATTCCATTGGCAAAGGAATTTTGAAATCTATCATGGACAAGATATAGCACCAATCTGACATTACGTACATGGATATGTTCAATTAATTTGATTTGAATCAAACACTGTTAGTTTGACTTGAAGTGAATTAAACAAGCTTGAAGCTTTTTTGAATTTGCTGCTTCTGTCATGTCAGGTCATCTAAAAGATGATCAGAGAAAATGGATTTTGAAATCCTTTTGGAAAAACAAGAATGCTGAAAAGGTGCGAATGGAATGGAGAGATGCCTTTCACAGCAATCCTCCATCAAGATTTGCTATTTATCGCATTCGAGATAAATTTGAAAAGACCGGTTCGGTAGAGAATGCACCGAAGTCAGGACGCCCTCGATCAGTTTCAATAACATCAAACGAGGAGCTAGTGGCCCAAACATTTGTTCAAAGTCCGAAGAAGTCAACAAGAAGAGCCTCATTGGAGTTGGACATTTCTCTAAGCTCTACTTGGAGACTGATGAGGAAAGTTGAGTTGAAACCATACCGACCCAGACTGTTGCAGCACCTTCTACCGGATGATGCTGAACGACGCTTGCAGTTTGCTGTGCTCATGTTGTCGGAAATTCGGGAGAACCCAGATTTGCTTGACAAGATAGTTTGGTCTGACGAAGCCAGTTTCAAACTATCAGGTCACGTAAATAGACATAACTGTGTCTACTGGTTCCCTGAAAATCCGCACATGGTATCAACAAATGAGCTGAACCAGCCTGGCTTAACCGTCTGGGCCGGTATGTCAAGCAACGGTGTGATTGGGCCAGTATTTTTTGAAAGAACTGTGACGGCTGAGGTGTACCTTCAAATGCTCCAATCCTTTGCGATTCCTGAGATGCAGTCATTGAACAACTTCAATGAGCTGTACTTTCAGCAGGATGGTGCACCAGCGCATTTTGCAGTGAGTGTCAGAAGCTATCTGAATGACACTTTTCCAGGAAAGTGGATCGGGAGATGTGGTAGCATCCTTTGGCCGCCTCGCTCTCCCGATCTAACTCCGATGGACTTTTTCTTTTGGGGCGTTGTAAAGGAGAAAGTGTACGGACGAAAACCTCACACACTTTCTCAACTCCGCTCCTACATCACAGATGCCTGTCAAGAGATCAGTGATGACAGGAACTTATGCAGAACTGTGTGCCACAGTGCGGCCGAAAGACTACAAGAATGTGCCGATGTCCATGGTGGACATTTTGAGCATTTGCGTTCGTGAATTTTTGCAACTTTAAGTTGATTAATTTTTTGATATGTTGAATAGGCCTTGGTTATTCATTTGTTCATATTTTTGTTAGGAAACCAAGCAAACAAAATGGTAGTTGTTTTAATGTTAATACCTTTATTAATTATAGCCTCCTCTAGGCCATCGTCAGAAGCTTCTGACGATGGTCTAAGAGGAGGCTGGAATTAACAAAGGTGAAGGACATTTGGATATCAGCTGTTCTTCCTTCTTCGCCTCCCTGTCTTGTGTTGACGACAGCGTCTTCGTGCACCAGGCTGAGGGGCGCGGAGGACATTCGAATGTCAGCTGTTCTTCCTTCTCCGCAGTAGCACTGAAACAACTATTATCTTGTTTACATGGTTTCCTAATAATTTTTTTTGATAGATGTTGGATAGTTATTCGACTTCTCATGATCGGTATAGATTCAAATTGGGTTGTAGTGAAATATCTAGGCATGAAAACACTGGAGATCATGAGATATTTTAATATGATTTACGCGATGTCAAAGAGTATTGAATTTTTGCCCCTTACGAATACAAGGCATATTAGCTATCTGTGGCATCGTGAAAAAGATTATTATGACATAGCTTATTAATCTATAGCATTAAGACATAGCTTTTCAAGGCCAATTTCTACTGTTAGCCTACTTTTGAAACACCTTGTATATATTTAGATATAGACTTTGTAGCAAAAGTTAAATCGTTGAACAATCTTGACATTTACATCTATTCCATATGGGATATTTGCGCGTTGAACTTAGTTAGAATGCTATGACTCTAAGATATTGAATTACACCAATTTCTATGTTCCTTTATTGTTGTTCAAAATCTGTCAATTCATGGTTAGGGAGTGATATCTTGTCTTGCTTGGATACTACTGTGAATGATTCATCACATTAACTATTCAATGCAAAGCGCACATGCAGTCATTGATCTTTATTGCGTCGAGATGCATTCACGCGAAGACCTTAACCCTATCGAAAATTTGTGGGCCATGGCAAAAATGCGCATGAATAAAGCTCACTGCGAATCAAAGCAAGACCTGGTCTCAAATTTCTTGAGGATGTGGCATCATGACCAAGAAATAAAGGAAATGTGTGCAAAATTGGTGGAATCAATGCCTAGGAGAATTCAATCAGTCATAGATTCAAAAGTTGGATGGACGAAGTACTAGGCTATTCAAACATTTAGTGATGCAAATGTTTGGTAAGCAACTGCTTTTCACTATAAATCTGTACTCATTTCAATACAATGCATTTTAAATGGACAAATGGCCTGTGTTTTTATGGTGAATGACAACTTGCTGTCGTGTACTGTATACATACATACGTGTATATATATATATATATTGATTTTGTAACAAAAGTTAAATCGTTGAACAATCTTGACACTTACATCGTGGCGTCGGTAGATGTGGTGAGTTTGTTTTCTAACGATGCGGTTACTGAAACCACAAAGATAATGCTGAAAAATGTATATCATCATCCCACTCTGCCATCACCATCAATTCGTGAAGAGACTATGAGACAATTACTCACAATTTGCACAACACAAATTCCCGTTTGTCTGGTGAAATGAATTCTATGAACAGATTGATTGAGTACCTATGGGACCACCTTTAGGACCGACATACGCCAATTTTTACATGAGTGAAATAGAAAATCAAGTTCTGAATAATTCAGAGACAGCCAAGCCAATTGCCTATTATCGTTACGTTGACGATACGTTTGTTATCGTACAAGATGAGAAACAGATTCAAGAACTTATTGATCGATTCAAAACAAATTCTACTTTAGACTCTACGTACGAAGTTGAAAGAAATAAAACTATTTATTTTCTGGATGTGTTCGTCAAGCGCAGTAATACTTTGACTTTTTCTATTTATTGTAGTAAAGAAACAACAATAAATACTTGCTTGCACTTCACTTCTTTTACAACAAAACGACGCAGAATTTCTGCCATCAAAAGTTATCTCCATAGAGCTCTACATATTACTTCAGACTGGAAATCTGTTTAAGAGGAGATAGAAAAAGTTAAAAGGATACTTACCAATAGCCATTATCCCATGAGCATAATTGATGAACAAATAAAACTGATTAGGAAAAATTATTTCAAACCCGAAGAAAAAGTAGAAAAAAATGAATGTCATTTTTTATTATAAAGGTCAATTGACATCAAATTACCGAGTGGAAGAAAAAAAGAATCCAAAAAATTGTGAAAGATGATGTAAAAGGAAAATTTGCTACAAAAATTATAAGTTGGCGAATGCAATCAAACCAAAAATGGACTCATTTCATTCAAACCACAATGTTGTATATCAATATTCTTGCAAGGAGAGCATATGTAATAATGCTCATTATATAGGATACACAGCAAATTTAATGAACGTGAGGATGAAACAACATGAGAACAATGTTTCTATTAAATCTCATCACATGAATATGCATCAACAGAAACTAAGAAATTTAATAACAAATACTGAAATTTTTAGCTCGCTATGCAGATACGAATTGATTGCAGATAGCTGAGGCTATATTGATCAAAGAAATTGCACCTAAATTGAATCAACACGACAAAAGATTGACAAGGCATCTGAATATCATTTCGTGATTTCTATTTCCCTTTCCCAAAACTCTTGAACTATTTCATATCCTAGCCCATTAAACTATCTGTATACATATCTTCGAGCTTTTCAGACTGTTTGATAGTTGAGATAATTTTGAAATTTCAATATTATTGTAGCTCACTTTTCATGATGTAAGCTTGAAAATGGTCCGTGTAAAAGCGACCGAAACGTCGCTAAATAAATACTTCGCAATAAAATGGTATTCGTTCATCATTCTAAAAACACTGACAACAGAATAGCATGAATTTAGTTAAACAGAAAAGACTCTACACAAATGCGTGAAATTAGACGAAGATCCGTAGAAAAGATCAACATCAAGAAGGAAAAGAACAACGGAAGTTAAACGAAACGTAACAGTCAGGTCATCTAGACCTCGAAATCAAGAACAAAAAACAAAATATACCATTGCGTGTCATAGAATACCATAGAGTGCCATTGAATTTGGTTGAACGTGAACTGTGCCCGGGTCACGCCCTGGATTACCTCAAATGCAGATATGACATGGCAAATGATAGCAAGTGTGGTAATTGAAGTACATATTGCAAAGTTCAATGTTTAAACCAATCATTGGATGATTAGGGCTTATTTATCAGATTACACCTCGGTGAGCTGCGTTATCTTTCATTGAATGATGGCAGACGTTACAGAAGAGACGATTGCTGAGTATTTTGAGACCAGATCTGAAAGCAAAGGTTTTCCGGTTTTTTCTGCTGATTTCGCGAAGTCATTAGATGCTGACGACAAATTGGCAGGATTTCGCAACCAGTTTACGATCCCTAAAGTGATCGATTTTCCAACGACTGATGTTACTGAGACATCCGATTTGAAAGAAGATTCCATTTACTTATGCGGTCATTCCTTAGGACTTCAACCGAAACGTCTGAAATGTGATTTGCAGCGTGTTCTTGAATCATGGGACAAATTGGGTGTTCAAGGTCATTTCCATGGTGAAATCCCATGGGCATTCATTGACGAACTGGCAAAGAGGCCGGTCGCAGAGTTGGTCGGTGCTCTGCCTGATGAGGTAGCTGTCATGAATGGCTTGACAGTCAATCTACATCTCTTACTCACGTCATTCTACAGACCAACCACTGATAGATACAAAATTCTGTTTGAGGACAATGCCTTCCCTTCCGATTATTATGTCTTTGAATCACAAGTACGTCTCCATGGATACGATCCCAAGGACGTGTTCATAATAATGAGACCTCGTGAAGGAGAACATTGCATCAGACATGAAGACATTCTCCAAGTTATCAAGAGTAATGGCCATGAAATACAGCTCATCTGCTTCTCTGGAGTTCAATATTACACCGGTCAACTCTTCGATATTCCAGCCATCACTGCGGCCGGCCACGAAGTCGGCGCGTTTGTCGGTTGGGATCTGGCCCATGCTGTCGGCAATATAGAGCTGACTCTGCACGATTGGAACGTTGACTTTGCTGTCTGGTGTCATTATAAGTATGTTTGCTCCGGGGCCGGGGCCACCGGTGGCGCTTTCCTTCATCAAAGACATTCGCACAAGAATTTCCCGCGCATGCAAGGCTGGTGGGGCCATCACATAGCCTCTCGGTTTGAAATGGATAATGCGATGGACTCGGCGCCGGGAATCTCTGGTTATCGACTCTCAAATCCTTCCATCTTCGCCACTTTACCCGTCAAAGTTGGATCAGAAATAATCGTTCAAGCGGGAATCGATCGAATGGTGAAGAAATCACGATTACTGACAGGCTATCTCGAATATTTACTAAACCAAGAACTGAAAGAGTTTGTGGAGATCATCACACCAAAGGAACACAACCAAAGAGGTTCCCAACTGTCAATGTGTTTTAAAGGCGACAATATCAAAACTGTGTTTGAGAAACTTGAGAAGCGAGGTGTCGTTTGTGATCGCCGAAAGACAGAAATAATGAGAGTTGCTCCCAAAGCACTTTACAACTCTTTTATGGACGTTTATCGCTTTGTGGTGCATTTGAAAGAAGTAGCTGGTAAATAAACAATTGTCATTGATTATCTTTTATCATTCAAGATTCGTCAGCATTTAGACAGACTTTTTAAAGTTCTAATATTTGCCAAAATTTTGCAATGAACTAACAAATAATCATTGTTTATGATGCCAAGCTAGCTAGAAGTACTAAGAAGCTGCGCATAAGCACAAATTAGGGCTTGAAAAAATAAAAAATGTTTATGCTCGGAAGCACATAAAGTACGGAGTTTTTCTTCCATGTGGCTGAGTTGCTATTTGTACACATTTTAAAAGTCCTAGGTTTGACTCAACCAGGATTTGAACCCAGGTCTTCCAGACACAGAGCGAATACTCTCCCACAAGGCCACTGCAGCAGGGATTGAACCCAGGTCTTCCAGACTCAGAGCGAACACTCTACCACAAGGCCACTGCAGCAGGGATTGAACCCAGGTCTTCCAGACTCAGAGCGAACACTCTACCACAAGGCCACTGCTGCAGGAATGCTCGGAAATGCGTTTTCATGGCCTCTCATCACGAGAAGCACAATTGTTACGACATTAGCAGACAGACATGCACACAAAGATTACAACAGCTCGTAAAATGTCAAATTACATCATGGAAAAGTTCTCTTACTGTCATCAAACCATTGATCAGAATATGTAGAACGCCACAGACAGCATCCAACTACAAATATATCATTCCCTCTGATTTGAAACACAGATATCTTGTCTTATTATCCTAGATGCATACACAGTGAGTTCAATTTAAATCTACAGTTCTAGTGGGTGTTGTGCCAAGGGACTCACCTCAAACTCGGGATGCAAAAAGATTTCACGATTAGTCTTTAAACAGTTTCAAATCCATCAGAATTGCATTTAGTCGTATTCTTGCAGTTAATGGCTAATCGGTCATTGTTTATCATGCAATGATATGGAATAATGGCATTTACCATGACTTCATTTTTCCAATTCTTATAAACATAGAAGTTGCTGATAAGGTCATAGACTTCTAAAATTGCAGTCAATGGAGATGTACTGCTAATATACTGTAGATGATATAAGCAGACAATGAACTACCACATGAGATTGCTCGGTTGTAAATGGACAATTCGTCGTCGCGTGCTCTGATTTTCTACATGGACTAACCTTGAAATCTCTCTATGTATTCCTACATTGCTAACTGAGTAAGTAGTAGTCTGATCGGCAATGATATCCTTTTATTTTTTATAATGAAAATGCAGCATTTTGTAGTGAAATATACGCAGGCCTACACCGGAAATATATCTAGTCATACGAACTTTTTGATTTACACTTCTGTCATGTTACTTTTACTGCTCTTAGCAATGAAACTGAAATTAGATTGCATGCAACATCGATGTATTCCAAATAATGGAAGACCGAAGAAGGCAGTTTAGTTATAGAAAGCTTCTCGTATATCAAAACTTAGGCAGGGCCTATGGCCAATACATTAGACATCGCAAGTTCAGATTAAGCTTCATACACTCGAATTACAATATGCAGTTGGTTAGGCCAACAGTATCTAAAGTACGAAAGAAGGCTAAAAATATTTAGATGACAGTCAATACTACAAAAACATCAAGACAGTGTTATTAATGAGTTGTCTGACAATTTGTGTGATGGAGAGACAATAGCCTGTTGCTTTTCTCTGCATGAATCAACCAGTGCGGAAGGACATGGGTAGAACAAACAAAAGAGACTAAATTTGCTTCAATGCAAAATGCAAAGAATCTATGATTTATAATGGAACAACAGTTTTTGATGATATCATTTTTTCTCAGAATAAAGTGATATCATTTTCTCATTGCCGATCTTTGGTAGTAGTAGAAGCTCTTATTGATGATGAATTGAAAATCACAATATGTACAGAAAACTCATTGCATGACAATCGATAGTAAAAAAAGATATTCACATCTCATAAATAGCAGATGCACTGGCAACATAATTTCTTGGCCGGTATCAAGATATGCATGTAAAAAATGCATCAGCCATTGGGCCCATAAAAAAAGAAAAAAGAACGCAGTGACTCGAAGAAGTCATGCAAATCAATACATTTTGATGTACTTGCATACATAGATGGAATTGTGAAAGAATGTTGATAGCTAAAAAGAGTGTTGATTGTTCAAGATGAACTTAGTGTGGGGAACGAATTAAAGTTGCCGGAAAACACTTCTGCAGAATTCAACTTCGAATTGACCGCTTCTGTCGAGCTTTCGGGGAATCAATGAATGCAATAAGTATAGGATATCACCCTGATTTCAGTAGATAAACGCTGAGAATCTACGAGTATCATAAGCTATCTATTCTCCGAGCTAGAGGCGAGCAGAATAGATAGCTTATGATACGAGTAGATTTTCAAGCAGCGTTTATCTTCGGAAATCAGTGCGCAGGAGCCAGTGATATATCTATGAAAATTGTGTACTGGAAATTGCCATACATTAAAGAGTCAGAAATGGAAATTCGCAATCGTGTTCATCGGTTGAACAAGATTCTGAAAGATTCCAAAATTGTTATTGTTTTCAAGACTACCAAAACTGCGAACTTCTTTCATAAAAAAGACAGAATGCCTATTGGTCTCTCCTCAAATGTCATTTACAAATTTTCCTGTGATAACTGTCCAAAGTGTTACATTGGTGAGACCACTAGGCATTTGCAAACTAGAATTAACGAACACATCAAAGGTCGTCCCCTGCCAACTGAAATCACCTTGCATAACCATGTGAACGATAATTCCGCTTTCTATGTCATTGCCCGAACGAATGATACTCGTATCGCAGAATCTGTACTCTTGCCGCTACTGACAGTTCTTTATTGTTAAACAGTAACACTACTTCAGTACCATTATTTTTACGTTTGTAGATTTCTATTGGACTAAATTTCTCTTTTGATGACTGATTAATTTTAACGTGTGCTTTTATATTTAAACCACTGACGAAGAAGACATTGTCTTGAAGACATTGTCTTTGAAATTGCAATTTGGTATGCTACTCGTAAATAAAGGATGATAGAATGAAGCGAAGTTCTCCGAAGCGCCTGGGCTAATATGTTACGAGTATGGTACTTATTGTTGATAAATTATTAAAATTTGTTCAATTTACTAATTTATCATAGTTTCAATATTTTACTATGGATCTCTGTACCCAGTAGAATAAACGATAATCTACTAGTAGAATAAATGATTATATTCTATCGTTAAATATCTACAATTATCTACTTCATATGCATTGTAAGCTGTACGATACCAAAGCTACTTAGGAAAGCGATGTACAAACAGAGAATATCAAAATGTACGAAAGCATTATTGTTCTTGCAGATCACTACGAAGGCGATTGGCTTTCCTTTTGGATTATCTTTATCATCCAATAGGAATGCCAATCGCCTTTGTAGTGCATGAACACTAACAATAGCGCTTTCGCATATTTTTTATTCTCCTTTTGTACATCGTTTTCGTATTCAAAATCAGCCAGCTTTCGTACTACAGTTTACAGAAGAACATAATTTGAGTAGATCACAACGAAATTTCTTCCCGAAGATAGAGTAGGACCTACCTATGCTTGGGACAGGCTGTTTTTGATACCTTTTCTGGTTTAGGCAAAAATTTTCATGACAAAAACTTTGTTGGATTGATTTGAATTTATGTTGACCGAAAAGAGGCGCTCCAAAGGATTAAGATGAAAAAATTATGAAAATCGGTTCAGAGCTAAGGATCTTACAGACGACAAATGTTGCTATATAAAATGGCTTTGCACAATTTTCTTTTGTCTTGCCAATCTGTTACTAAGTGATGAGATATGTACATGAAAGATGATGCAAATCAAAACATGTTGTTGTAGGTTTGACCCGTCAAGAGCGAGTTTTGTCCCTTCAAGATCGATAATGCTGTTTCAAAGTGCAACAGTCGAAAGTAATTCGTGTCATTGCCGTTTCAAGTAGATTTTTGCCGTTATCAATGCGTAAACTACTGCCTATCACCAAGTCATTGTTGTTTCAAATGCAAAATGAAGTAATAAAAGTAACTAGGACTGCTGAAACCTGGCTATTCTAATACTTTAAAAGTAATATTTGACTGATGCATGTACTTCAAAAGCCTGCGTCTTCACTCTTCTCATTTCAAATGACTTGTCTTTTTCGACTACATGTCCTTCGAATGTGCTGTACATTCATTTTAGAAAATGGAAGAAAGAAATCGATTAACCGGTTATTGAAATTCATGCATTAGGGCCAACAGAACGCTATTGTGTCTTTGTCAGTTGCGCTGGTGTAGATATTAATTGAGGACGAAAATTTTACTATCACATGAAAAATGATTTTGTGCATGTCCACGATGGATGCATAATGAGTGAAATTCATTTATTAATTGCTTGTATCATGTGCGTGCAATTTGTGTTACGTTAGAAGACCGCAAAATGTGAATATTTTGTTTCCGCACATGGCTGGTTGGCCTACATGAACAAATCAGCATAAATCAATGTCCAAAATGAAGGCTATCATTATATTCATAGTTCAACACTAAAGAAAAACTGTTGGCAAAGTTTCACAGCAGTAATTGATGAGTTTGAGATCTCCACGGCTGTTTTGATGGTCCAATAATAAAATGCAGTAATTAGAGTTTACCTTATTTCCGATTGGTGTGGATAAATTTGAAAAAATTATGTAAGGGTCATGCTGCATGGAATAAATTAATTTCATTAAAATCAACTATCTGAGACTACATGGCGACAGTAAACTGATACTCTGCTAAATGTCACTGAATGCAAAAACACCACATTTTCGCATGTGTTTACTGAGAAATCTTAAAGACACTCAAAGGATTAGTTATATCAACTTGCTACACGCAAATATCATTGTTTTACTTCAAATTAGCTTCTTGATGATTTGATATCGATTTAGTGAGGTAAACTAAGAATTTGTAAAAGGGGTCCACTGGGCACCCCCAGGTCTCTGAGGGTTAACTACTTTGCCCTTTCCTGATGCTCACTATCGTCAGTAAAACGTTGCTTGTGCACACTGGAATAAGAGCAAGACTGGAAAACATGAAAGGAGAAGCGAATGAACAGACTGATGCGCAACGGATCTGATGGAGAACGCATGAAGTGACTACACGCTCTTGTACTGTATGAGCACATGTATCCTCGCTTTTCTGCTTCGCAAAGACGTAGTCGCTCAGCCTCGCTTTTCGGACTTTTTTGTTTTAGCGTGCTATCTGAATCCTTGCACCACCAATCATCGCATTCGGCTCACTCTAACCGGAGTTCGCACAATTTTCAAGAAAGATTACTTTTTTCCGAAAGTCCTAAATTCAGCAAGCATTTTGTGTTATCACTTTCAGCGGAGCATCGCGATTATTCAATATCACTCTTATGCAACCATGAGTCCTGTGAATCATATCATGATGACCTTTACGTAGAATTGAGCAAATGGACATTCAAGTACAAATTCCCAAATCTAATTAGCGAGGCGATGCTTTCCTTGAGAGTTAGGCAGCTAATCGTGTGCAGTTCAATCCGAGTTGTTTATACGCAAGGTAGGACCACCTTATCGTTATTGACTGACTTTTGTAAACCGGCGCTGTGGCCTTGTGGTAGAGTGTTCGCCCTGCGTCCGGGAGACCCTAGTTCGAAGCTTGGCGCTGTGGCCTTGTGGTAGAGTGTTCACCCTGCGTCCGGAAGAACTTAGTTCAATCCCTGGTGCAGTGGCGTTTTGGTAGAGTGTTCGCCCTGCGTGTGATCTTCAAGTTGGTATGAAGCGTAGTCCGGAGACCTTGTTTCAAATCCCGCGCTGTGGCCTTGTGGTAGAGTGTTCGCCCTGCGTCCGGGAGACCTGGGTTCAATCCCTGGCGCTGTGGCCTTGTGGTAGAGTGTTCGCCCTGCGTCCGGGAGACCTCGGTTCAATCCCTGGTTGTGCAGTGGCGTTTTGGTAGAGTGTTCGCTCTGCGTCCGGGAGACCTTGGTTCAATCCCTGGTGGTGCAGTGGCGTTTTGGTAGTGTGTTCGCCCTGCGTCCGGGAGACCCTAGTTCGAAGCTTGGCGCTGTGGCCTTGTGGTAGAGTGTTCCCCCTGCGTCCGGAAGAACTTAGTTCAATCCCTGGTGTCGCTGTGACCTTGTGGTATAGTGTTCGCCCTGCGTCCGGGAGACATTGGTTCAATCCCTGGCGCTGTGACCTTGTGGTCGAGTGTTCGCTCTGCGTCCGGGAGACCTTGGTTCAAACCCCGGGTGAAACCTGACTCTTTAAAAAATAGTGTACGCTCTGCATTCTTGCTAATCACTCTGCACAAGAAGAATGAGAATGGGAGAATTACGCCTCCGCCACATGAAGAAGCGCTCCGCGTGTAATGTGCGTTCGAGTAAAAACGATATCAATTAATTTGTACAGAAAGGTGCCTCAGTGATTTTATCAATGACACATTGATGAAATTTTTCAATTTCAATTTCACAGTGCATGATCTCTATGATTATTGGCTCTCCAGAATGACGTTTATATACTTTCCAAAGAGTGCTTAAACTTCAAGGAATGCAATCAACAGTCTTTATTTGTCTCCGTGCATGTATTGGTAGATATCCTATCACTGTAATTGACCTCTAAAGCAGATTATTGCACATGCGGGAGAGGATATTCACCCAATGCACTGGAAAGGAGCATAAACTACGGCCACTTGACCTGCTTTATATAGACTAGATCTGTGAATATATTATATTTCACGATTATAAGCTAAATTTTATCTATGTCAAATCATTCTTGATCATCATAGACATGTCAATCACAATCTGTCCTTCATCATCTTAGACATGTCAATCACAATCTTCCGTTGATCATCATAGACAATGTCAATCACAATCGTCTTCATCATCATAGACATTCAATCACAATCTGACCTTGATCATCATAGACATGTCCTATCACTATCTGGTCCTTTCATCACAATATACAGGTCAATCACAATCTGTCCTTGATCATCATAGACATGTCAATCACCAATCAGTCCTTGATCATCATAGACATGTCAATCACAAATCTGTTCCCTTGATCATCATAGACCATGTCAATTCACAATCTGTCCTTCCATCATCATAGACATGTCAATCACAATCTGTCCTTTCATCATCATAAGAACATGGTCAATTCACAATCTGTCCTTGATCATCATAGACATGTCACTCACAATCTGTCCTTCATCATCATAGACATGTCAATCACAATCTGTCCTTGATCATCATAGACATGTCAATCACAATCTGTCCTTCATCATCATAGACATGTCAATCACAATCTGTCCTTGATCATCATAGACATGTCAATCACAATCTGTCCTTGATCATCATAGACAAGTCAATCACAATCTGTCCTTCATCATCATAGACATGTCAATCACAATCTGTCCTTGATCATCATAGACATGTCATTCACAATCTGTCCTTGATCATCATAGACATGTCAATCACAATCTGTCCTTGATCATCATAGACATGTCAATCACAATCTGTCCTTCATCATCATAGACATGTCAATCACAATCTGTCCTTCATCATCATAGACATGTCAATCACAATCTGTCCTTGATCATCATAGACATGTCAATCACAATCTGTCCTTCATCATCATAGACATGTCAATCACAATCTGTCCTTGATCATCATAGACATGTCAACCACAATCTGTCCTTCATCATCATAGACATGTCAATCACAATCTGTCCTTCATCATCATAGACATGTCAATCACAATCTGTCCTTCATCATCATAGACATGTCAATCACAATCTGTCCTTCATCATCATAGACATGTCAATCACAATCTGTCCTTCATCATCATAGACATGTCAATCACAATCTGTCCTTGATCATCATAGACATGTCAATCACAATCTGTCCTTGATCATCATAGACATGTCAATCACAATCTGTCCTTCATCATCATAGACATGTCAATCACAATCTGTCCTTGATCATCATAGACATGTCAATCACAATCTGTCCTTGATCATCATAGACATGTCAATCACAATCTGTCCTTCATCATCATAGACATGTCAATCACAATCTGTCCTTGATCATCATAGACATGTCAATCACAATCTGTCCTTGATCATCATAGACATGTCAATCACAATCTGTCCTTCATCATCATAGACATGTCAATCACAATCTGTCCTTCATCATCATAGACATGTCAATCACAATCTGTCCTTGATCATCATAGACATGTCAATCACAATCTGTCCTTGATCATCATAGACATGTCAATCACAATCTGTCCTTCATCATCATAGCACGTCGTCAAAAATAGTTATGTACACAACATAGCATTCGAAGTAGTTAGATTTAGATATCCCTCACCGACGGCTAGGGCATTTAATTAAGATATCTAACTATTGGAATGCTATAAAGAAGCAATCATGCACTAGCTGCGAAAATAACTATTATTGCTCTCCTTCATTGGAATACATTAGCGCATAGAAAGCTTTTCATCCTCTAAAACAGCAAATTCTACATAGAAATCTCAAGAAATACCGTTGATATCTACAATTCCATAGCAAATAGAGGTGGATATTTGACCGCTATGAACTTCCGATGGTCATAGATTCTGACCATCCTGTGAAATATAAAGTTACTTTCCTAACTCTTGCAAAGATATCCATCTTAATTGCATTATTCTCGATGAGCAAACCATGGACTCCTCCTCCTTCGGGCTCCTGCATAGACATGTTGATCTG
>CAJQUW010014104.1:0-149360 GCA_907163375.1 Prostheceraeus crozeri | reverse complement strand
GTTAAATCGTGGAACAATTCTTGACACCTTACATCGTGGCGTCGGTAGATGTGGTGAGCTTTGTTTTCTAACGTTGCGGTTATTGGAAACCACAAAGATAATGCTGAAAAATGTAGATCAATTCATCCCACTTCTGCCACCACCATCTCAATTTCGTCGATAGAGACTATGAGACAATTACTCACAATTTTTGCACAACACAAATTCCCGTTTGTTCTGGTGTGAAATGAATTATTTGAATCAGATTGATTGAGTACCTATGGGACCGGAGACGCGAGAGTTAGGGACCGACATACGGTAATGCCCAATTTTTACTTGAGACGAAATAGAAAAATCAAGTTCTGAGCCGGGAGTCATTGTAGCTGATAGACGCATGTTTGCGCGAGGCTGCTGTCATATAATCAGGAGATCTCCAGGCACCAAGCCAATTGCTAATTATCGTTACTGTTGACGATACGTTTGTTATTGTACAAGATGAGAAAAGATTCACAGAAACTTATTGGATCGATCAAACAAATTCTGACTTTAGACTCTACGTACGAACGTTGAAGAAATAAAACTATTTAATTTTCTGGATGTGTTCGTCAAGCGCAGTAATATCTTTGACTTTTTCTATTTATTGTAGTAAAGAAACAAACAAATAAATACTTGCTTGGACTTCACTTCCTTTTGCAACAGAACGACGCAGAAAAAAGGAAAAAAATAAATAAAAAAAATTTCTGCCATCAATAGTTATCTCCATAGAGTCTACATATTACTTCAGACTGGAAATCTGTTTAAGAGGAGATAGAAAAGTTAAAAGGATACTTACCAATAGCCCATTATCCCATGAGATAATTGATGAACCAAATAAAACTGATTCGGAAAAAAGTATTTCAAACCCGAAGAAATAGTAGAAAAAACGAATGTCATTTTCTATTAGGAAAGGTCAATTTGAACATCAAATTACCGGTGGAAGAAAATAAGAATCCAAAAAAAATGTGGATAGATAATGTTAAAAGGAAAATTTGCTACAAAAATTATAAGTTGGCGAATGCAATCAAACCAAAAAATGGACTCATTTCATTCAAACCACAATGTTGTATATCAATATTCTTGCAATGAGAGCATATGTTAAATGAATTGCTCATTATATAGGATACACAGGCAATTGTAATGAACGTGAGGAATGAAACAACATGGAAAACAATTGTTTCTATTAAATCTCATCACATGAATATGCATCAACAGAAAACTAAGAAATTTAATAAACAAATACGCGAAATTTTTAGCTCGCTATGCAGATACGAAATTGATTGCAGATAGCTGAGGCTATATATTGATCAAAGAAATTTACACCTAAATTGAATCAACACGACAAGAAGATTGAACAAGGCATCTGAATATCATTTCGTGATTCCTATTTCCCTTTCCCCAAAACTCTTGTACAATTTCCATATCCTAGCCCATTAAGCTATCTGTGTACATATCTTTCGAGCTTTTTCATACTGTTTGATAGTTGAGTAATTTTGAAATTTCATATTATTGTAGCACTCACTTTTCATGATGTAAAGCTTGAAAATGGTCCGTGTATAAAGAGAGACCGAAAACGTCGCTAAATAAATACTTCGGCCAATAAAATGGTATTCGTTCATCATTCCTAAAAACACTGACAACAGAATAGCATGAATTTAGTGGAAAACAGAAAAGGCATCTACTACCAGTATGCGTCGAATATTTATACGAAGATCCGTAGAAAAACAGATCAACAAGGAAGAAGGAAAAGAACAACGGAAGTTAAACGGAAAAACGTAACAGTCAGGTCATCTAGACCTCGAATCAAGAACAAAAAACAAAAATATAACCATTGGGCGTGTCATTAGAATACCATAGAGTGCCATTGAATTTGGTTGAACGTGAAACTGTGCCAGGGTCACGCCCTGGATTACCTCAAATGACATGGCAATGATAGCATGTGTGGTAATTGAAGTACATATTGCAGAGTTCAATGTTTAAACCATTCATTGGATGATTAGTGCTTATTTATCAGATTCAACTCGGTGAGCTGCGTTATCTTTCATTCAATGATGGGCAGTACGTTACAGAAGAGACGATTGCTGAGTATTTTGAGACCAGATCTGAAAGCAAAGGTTTTCCGGTTTTTTCTGCTGATTTTCGCGAAAGTCATTAGATGCTGACGATAAATTGGCAGGATTTCGCAACCAGTTTACGATCCCTAAAGTGATCGATTTTCCAGCGACTGATGTTACTGAGACATCCGATTTGAAAGAAGATTCCATTTTACTTATGCGGTCATTCCTTAGTGGACTTCAACCGAAACGTCTGAAATGTGATTTGCAGGCGTGTTCCTTGATATCATGGGACAAATTGGGTGTTCAAGGTCATTTCATGAGTGAATTCCCATGTGGCATTCATTGACGAACTGGCAAATGAGGCCGGTCGACAGAGTTGGTCGGTGCTGCCTCTGGACCTGATGAGGTAGCTGTCATGAATGGGTTGACAGTCAATCTACATCCTCTTACTCAACGTCATTTCTAACATGACCAACCACTGATAATATACAAAATTCTGTTTGAGGTACAAAGCCTTCCCTTCATCCGATTATTATGTCTTTGAATCACAAGTACGTGTCTCCATGGATACGATCCCAGGACGTGTTCATAATAATGAGACCTCCGTGAAGGAGAACATTGCATCAGGGACATGAAGACATTCTCCAAGTTATCAAGAGTAATGGCCATGAAATACAGCTCATCTGCTTCTCTGGAGTTCAATATTACACCGGTCAACTCTTCGATATTTCCAGCCATCACTGCGGGCCGGCCACGAAGTCGGCGCGTTTGTCGGTTGGGATCTGGCCCATGCTGTGTCGGCAAATATAGAGCTGACTCTGCACGATTGGAACGTTGACTTTTGCTGTCTGGTGTCCATTATAAGTATGTTTGCTCCGGGGCCGGGTCCACCGGTCGCGCATTCCTTCATCAAAGTCACTTTCGCACCAAGAATTTCCCGCGCATGCAAGGCTTGGTGGGGCCATCACATAGCCTCTCGGTTTGAAATGGATAATGCGATGGACTCGGCGCCGGGAATCTCAGGTTATCGACTCTCAAATCCTTCCATCTTCGCCACTTTAAACCAGTCAAAGTTTGGATCAGAAATAATCGTTCAAGCGGGGAATCGATCGAATGGTGTGAGAAATCACGATTACTGACAGGTTATCTCGAATATTTACTGAACCAAGAACTAAAAGAGTTTGTGGAGATCCATCACACCAAAGGAACACAAGCAAGAGGTTCCCAACTGCTCAATGTGTATTAACGGCGACAATATCAAAACTGTGTTTGAGAAAACTTGAGAAGCGAGAGTGTCGTTTGTGATCGGCCGAAAGACAGATATAAATGAGAGTTGCTCCCAAAGCACTTTACAAACTCTTTTATGGACGTTTATCGCTTTGTGGTGCATTTGAAAGAAGTAGCTGCGTAAATAAACAATTGTCATTGATTATCTTTTATCATTCAAGATTCGTCAGCATTTAGACAGACTTTTTAAAGTTGTAATATTTGCAAAAGTTTTGCAATGAACTAACAAATAATCATTGTTTATGATGCCAAGCTAGCTAGAAGTACTAAGAAGCTGCAGATAAGCACAAATTATGGCTTGAAAAAATAAAAAATGTTTATGCTCGGAAGCACATAAAGTACGGAGTTTTTGTTCCATGTGGCTGAGTTGCTATTTGTACACATTTTAAAAGTCCTAGGTTTGACTCGACCAGGATTTGAACCCAGGTCTTCCAGACACAGAGCGAACACTCTCCCACAAGGCCACTGCAGCAGGGTTTGAACCCAGGTCTTCCAGACTCAGAGCGAACACTCTCCCACAAGGCCACTGCAGCAGGGATTGAACCCAGGTCTTCCAGACTCAGAGCGAACACTCTCCCACAAGGCCACTGCAGCAGGGATTGAACCCAGGTCTCCCGGACTCAGAGCGAACACTCTCCCACAAGGCCACTGCAGCAGGGATTGAACCCAGATCTTCCAGACACAGAGCGAACACTCTCCCACAAGGCCACTGCAGCAGGGATTGAACCCAGGTCTCCCGGACAAAGAGCGAACACTCTCCCACAAGGCCACTGCTGCAGGGATTGAACCTAGGTCTTCCAGACACAGAGCGAACACTCTACCACAAGGCCACTGCAGCAGGGATTGAACCCAGATCTCCCGGACAAAGAGCGAATACTCTACCACAAGGCCACTGCAGCAGGGATTGAACCCAGGTCTCCCGGACAAAGAGCGAACACTCTCCCACAAGGCCACTGCAGCAGGGATTGAACCCAGGTCTCCCGGACTCAGAGCGAACACTCTACCACAAGGCCACTGCTGCAGGGATTGAACCCAGGTCTCCCGGACACAAAGCGAACACTCTCCCACAAGGCCACTGCAGCAGGGATTGAACCCAGGTCTTCCAGACTCAGAGCGAACACTCTACCACAAGGCCACTGCAGCAGGGATTGAACCCAGGTCTCCCGGACACAGAGCGAATACTCTACCACAAGGCCACTGCAGCAGGGATTGAACCCAGGTCTTCCAGACTCAGAGCGAACACTCTACCACAAGGCCACTGCTGCAGGGATTGAACCCAGGTCTCCCGGAGGGGAGGGGGTCCACCGGACAAAGATTCCGAAAAGCGAACACTCTACACACAAGGCCCACTGCAGCAGGGAATTGAACCCAGGTCTTTCATACTCAGAGCGAACACTCTCACTCCCCACAAGGCCACTGCTGCAGGATTGACCTAGGTCTTCCAGGACACAGAGCGAACACTCTCCCACAAGGCCTACTGCAGCAGGGATTTGAAACCCAGGTCTCCCGGACTCAGAGCGAACACTCTCCCACAAGGCCACTGCTGCAGGGATTGAACCTAGGTCTTCCAGACACAAAGCGAACACTCTACCACAAGGCCACTGCAGCAGGGATTGAACCCAGGTCTTTCATACTCAGAGCGAACACTCTCCCACAAGGCCACTGCTGCAGGGATTGAACCTAGGTCTTCCAGACACAGAGCGAACACTCTCCCACAAGGAGGGGCCACTGCTGGCAGGGATTGAACCCAGGTCTCCCGGCACACAGAGCGAAACACTCTCCCACAAGGCCACTGCTGCAGGGATTGAACCCAGGTCTTCCAGACACAGAGCGAACACTCTCCCACAAGGCCACTGCAGCAGGGATTGAACCCAGGTCTCCCGGACTCAGAGCGAACACTCTCCCACAAGGTCACTGCAGCAGGGATTGAACCCAGGTCTTTCATACTCAGAGCGAACACTCTCCCACAAGGCCACTGCTGCAGGGATTGAACCTAGGTCTTCCAGACACAGAGCGAACACTCTCCCACAAGGCCACTGCAGCAGGGATTGAACCCAGGTCTCCCGGACTCAGAGCGAACACTCTCCCACAAGGCCACTGCTGCAGGGATTGAACCTAGGTCTTCCAGACACAAAGCGAACACTCTACCACAAGGCCACTGCAGCAGGGATTGAACCCAGGTCTTTCATACTCAGAGCGAACACTCTCCCACAAGGCCACTGCTGCAGGGATTGAACCTAGGTCTTCCAGACACAGAGCGAACACTCTCCCACAAGGCCACTGCAGCAGGGATTGAACCCAGGTCTCCCGGACTCAGAGCGAACACTCTCCCACAAGGCCACTGCTGCAGGGATTGAACCTAGGTCTTCCAGACACAGAGCGAACACTCTCCCACAAGGCCACTGCAGCAGGGATTGAACCCAGGTCTTTCATACTCAGAGCGAACACTCTCCCACAAGGCCACTGCTGCAGGATTGAACCTAGGTCTTCCAGACACAGAGCGAACACTCTACCACAAGGCCACTGCAGCAGGGATTGAACCCAGGTCTCCCGGACAAAGAGCGAATACTCTACCACAAGGCCACTGCAGCAGGGATTGAACCCAGGTCTCCCGGACAAAGAGCGAACACTCTACCACAAGGCCACTGCAGCAGGGATTGAACCCAGGTCTTTCATACTCAGAGCGAACACTCTCCCACAAGGCCACTGCAGCAGGGATTGAACCCAGGTCTTTCAGACACAGAGCGAATACTCTCCCACAAGGCCACTGCAGCAGGGATTGAACCCAGGTCTTTCATACTCAGAGCGAACACTCTACCACAAGGCCACTGCAGCAGGGATTGAACCCAGGTCTTTCACCCCACCCCCCCCTCCGCCGCCTGACTCAGAGCGAACACTCTACCACAAGGGCCACTGCTGCAGGATCTGCTCGGAAATGCGTTTCCATGCCTCTCATCACGAGAAGCACAATTGTTACGACATTAGCAGACAGACATGCACACACAAAGATTACAACAGCTCGTAAAATGTCAAATTACATCATGGAAAAGTTCTCTTACTGTCATCAAACCATTGATCAGAATATGTAGAACGCCACAGACAACATCCAACTACAAGTATATCATTCCCTCTGATTTGAAACACAGTGAGTTCAATTTAAATCTACAGTTCTAGTGGGTGTTGTGCCAAGGGAAATACCTCAAACTCGGGATGCAAAAAGATTTCACGATTAGTCTTTAAACAGTTTCAAATCCATCAGAATCGCATTTAGTCGTATTCTTGCAGTTTATGGCTAATCGGGCATTGTCTACTTATATTTCTAATTCTATGGTGCAATGATATAGGAATAATGCATTACCATGACGTCATTTTTCAATATTTATAACACAGAAGTTGCTGCTGAGATCATAGACTTCTAAATTGCAGTCTATGAGATGTACTGCTAATATACTGTAGATGTATATAAGCAGACAATGGAACTACCACATGAGATTTCTCGAGTTAGTAATGGACAAATCGTCGTCGCGGTCCTCTGATTTCTACATGACTAACCTTGAAATCTCATATGGTAATTCTACATTGCTACTGAGTAAGTAGTAGTCTGATCGTCAATGATGTCATTTTATAATGAAAAATGCACCATTTTGTTAGTGAAAGAGATGTAGATATAGGAGACACAACGGAAATAGATCTAGGTCCTATGCACCCCGCAAACTTTTTTGATTTACACCGCTCGGGGTCATGTTTACTTTTACTGCTCTTAGACAATGAAACTGAAATTAGATTGCATGCAGCATCGATGTCTTCCAAACAATGGAAGGCCGAAGAAAGCAGTTTAGTCATACAAGGCTTCTTGTAAATGAAAACTTAAGGTGGGGCTTGTGGGATATACATTAGACCATCGTAAGTTTAGGTAAGCTGACGGCTTATACTTTATACACTCGAATTACAATATGCCAGGTTGGTTAGGCCAACAGGATCTAAAGTACGAAAGAAGGCTCAAAAATATTTAGATGACAGTCAATAACTTCAAAAACATCAAGACAGTGTTATTAATGAGTGAGTTGTCTGACAATTTGTGTGATGGAGAGACAATAGGCCTTGCCTGCATGCTTTTCCTCTACCATGAATCAACCCATGCGGGGAAGACATGGGTTATTAGAACAAACGAAAGAGACTAAATTTGCTTTCAATGCAAAATGCAAAGAATCTATGATTTATAATGGAACAAAAGTTTTTTGATGATATCATTTTCTTTTCTCAGAATAAAGTGATATCATTTTATCATTGCCGGATTCTTTGGCAAGTAGTAGAAGCTCTTATTTTATTATGAATTGAAAATCACAATATGTACAGAAAACTCATTGCATGACAATCGGATAGTAAAAAAAGATATTCAACATCTCATAAATAGCAGATTGCACTGGCAACATAATTTCTTGGCCGGTATCAAGATATGCATGTAAAAAATGCATCAGCCATTGGCCCCATAAAAAAAGAAAAAATAGAACGCAGTGACTCGAAGAAGTCATGCAAATCATTACATTTTGATGTGATTTAATACATTTATGGAATTGTGATAGATTGTTGATAGCTAAAAAGAGTGTTGATTGTTCAAGATGAACTTAGTCCCTAGGTGTAGGGAACGACATTAAAGTTGCTGGAAAACACTTCTGCAGAAATTCAACTTCGAATTGACCGCTTCTGTCGAGCTTTCGGGGAATCAATGAATGCAATAAGTATAGGATATCACCGTGATGTCAGTAGATAAACGCTGAGAATCTACGAGTATCATCAGCTATCTATTCTCCGAGCTGGAGGCCAGGAGAATAGATAGCTTATGATACGAGTAGATTTTCAAGCAGCGTTTATCTTCGGAAATCAGTGCGCAGGAGCCAGTGATATATCTATGAAAATTGTGTACTGGAAATTGCCATACATTAAAGAGTCAGAAATGGAAATTCGCAATCTTATTCCTCGGTTTGAACAAGATTCTGAAAGATTCCAAAATTGTTATTGTTTTCAAGACTACCCAAAACTGCGAACTTCTTTCATAGAAAGGACAGAATGCCTATTGGTCTCTCCTCAAATGTCATTTACAAATTTTTCCTGTGAACACTGTCCAAAGTGTTACATTGGTGTGAGACCACTAGGCATTTGCAAACTAGAATTAACGAACACATCAAAGGTCCGTCCCTGCCAACTGAAAATCACCTTGCATAACCATGTGAACGATAAATCCGCTTTCTATGTCATTGCCCGAACGAATGATGATACTCGTATCGCAGAATCTGTACTCATTGCCGCTACTGACAGTTCTTTATTGTTAAACAGTAACACTACTTCAGTACCATTATTTTTACGTTTGTAGATTTCTATTGGACTAAATTTCTCTTTTGATGACTGATTAATTTTAACGTGTGCTTTTATATTTAAACCACTGACGAATAAGACATTGTCTTTGAAATTGCAATTTGGTATGCTACTCGTAAATAAAGGATGATAGAAAGAAGCGAAGTTCTCCGAAGCGCCTGGGCTCAATATGTTACGAGTATGATACTTATTGTTGATAAATTATTAAAACTTGTTCAATTTACTAATTTATCATAGTTTTCCAATTATTTTTACTATGGATCTATGTACCCACAGGAATAAGACGATAATTATACTAGTAGAATAAATGATTATATTCTATCGTTAAATATCTACAAATTATCTACTTCATATGCATTGTAAGCTGTGCGATACCAAAGCTACTTAGGAAACCGATGTACAAGCAGAGAATATCAAAATGTACGAAAGCATTATTGTTCTTGCTGATACACTACGAAGGCGATTGGCTTTCCTTTTGGATTATCTTTATCATCCAATAGGAAAGCCAATCGCCTTTGTAGTGCATGAACACTAACAATAGCGCTTTCGCATATTTTTTATTCTCCTTTTGTACATCGTTTTCGTATTCAAAATCAGCCAGCTTTCGTAGTACAGTTTACAGTGAACATAATTTGAGTAGATCACAACGAAATTTCTTCCCGAAGATAGAGTAGGACCTACCTATGCTTGGGACAGGCTGTTTTTGATACCTTTTCTGGTTTAGGCAAAAATTTTCATGACAAAAACTTTGTTGGATTGATTTGAATTTATGTTGACCGAAAAGAGGCGCTCCAAAGGATTAAGATGAAAAAATTATGAAAATACGTTCAGAGCTAAGGATCTTACAGACGACAAATGTTGTTATACAAAATGGCTTTGCACAATTTTCATTTGTCTTGCCAATCTGGTACCAAGTGATGAGATATGTACATGAAAGATGATGCAAATTTAAACATGTTGTTGTAGGTTTGACCCGTCAAGAGCGAGTTTTGTCCCTTCAAGATCGATAATGCTGTTTCAAAGTGCAACAGTCGAAAGTAATTCGTGTCATTGCCGTTTCAAGTGGATTTTTGCCGTTATCAATGCGTAAACTACTGCTTATCACCAAGTCATTGTTGTTTCAAATGCAAAATGAAGTAATAAAAGTAACTAGGACTGCTGAAACCTGGCTATTCTAATATTTTAAAAGTAATATTTGACTGATGCATGTACTTCAAAAGCCTGCGTCTTCACTCTTCTCATTTCAAATGACTTGTCTTTTTCGACTACATGTCCTTCGAATGTGCTGTACATTCATTTTAGAAAATGGAAGAAAGAAATCGATTAACCGGTTATTGAAATTCATGCAATAGGGCCAACAGAACGGCTATTGTGTCTTTGTCAGTTGCGCTGGTGTAGATATTAATTGAGCACGAAAATTTTACTATCTCATGAAAAATGATTTTGTGCATGTCCACGATGGATGCATAATGAATGAAATTCATTTATTAATTGCTTGTATCATGTGCGTGCAATTTGCGTTACGTTAGAAGACCGCAAAATGTGAACAGTTTGTTTCCACACATGACTGGTTGGCATACATGAACAAATCTGCATAAATCAATGTCCAAAATGAAGGCTATCATTATATTCATAGTTCAACACTAAAGAAAAACTGTTGGCAAAGTTCTCACAGCAGTAATTGATGAGTTTGAGATCTCCACGGCTGTTTTGATGGTCATAAAATGCAGCAATTAGAGTTTAGGCCTATTTCCGATTGGTGTGGATAAATTTGAAAAAATTATGTAAGGGTTATACTGCATGGAATAAATTAATTTCATTAAAATCAACTATCTGAGACTACATGGCGACAGCAAACTGATACTATGCTAAATGTCGTTGAATGCAAAAACATCATATTTTCGCATGTGTTTACTGAGAAATCTTAAAGACACTCAAAGGATTAGTTATATCAACTTGCTACACGCAAATATCATTGTTTTACTTCAAATTAGCTTCCTTGATGATTTGATATCGATTTAGTAGTGAGGTAAACTAAGAATTTGTAAAAGGGGTCCACTGGGCACCCCCAGGTCTCTGAGGGTTAACTACTTTGCCCTTTCCTGATGCTCTATCGGTCAGTAAAAGTTCTTGTGCACACTGGAATAAGAGGAAGACCGGAAAACATGAAAGGAGAAGGCGAATGACAGACTGATGCGCAACGGATCTGATGGAGAACGCATGAAGTGACTACACGCTCTTGTACTGTATGAGCACATGTATTCGCTTTTCTGCTTCGCAAGACGTAGTCGCTCAGCGTCGCTTTTCGGACTTTTTGTTTTAGCGTGCTATCAATCCTTGCACCACCAATCATCGCATTCGGCTCACTGGAGTCGCACAATTTTCAAAAGTACTTTTTCCGAAAGTCTAAATTCAGCAAGCATTTTGTGTTATCACTTTCAGCGGAGCATCGCGATTTTCAATATCACTCTTATGCAACCATGAGTCTGTGAATCATATCATGATGACCTTTACGTAGAATTGAGCAATGGAAATTCAAGTACAAATTCAATCTAATTAGCGAGGCGATGCTTTCCCTGAGAGTTAGGCAGCTAATCGCCTGCAGATCAATCCGAGTTGTTTATACGCAAGGTAGGACCATCTTATCGTTATTGACTGACTTTTGTAAACCGGCGCTGTGACCTTGTGGTAGAGTGTTCGCCCTGCGTCCGGGAGACCTCGTTTCAATCGCTGGCGCTGTGGGCTTGTGGTAGAGTGTTCGCTCTGCGTCCAGGAGACCTTAGTTCAATCCCTGCTGCAGTGGCCTTGTGGTAGAGTGTTCGCCCTGCGTCCGAGAGACCTTGGTTCAATCCCTGGCGCTGTGGCCTTGTGGTAGAGTGTTCGCTCTGCGTCTTGGAGACCCTAGTTCGAAGTTTGGCGCTGTGTCCTTGTGGTAGAGTGTTCGCTCTGCGTCCGGGAGAGCTTGGTCCAAACCCTGGTGATGTGGCCTTGTGGTAGAGTGTTCGCTCTGCGTCCCCCGGGTGAAACCTGACTGCTTTAAAATAGGTGCGCTCTGCATTCTTGCTAAGCACTCTGCACAACAAGAATGAGAATGGGAGAATTACACCTCCGCCACATGAAGAAGCGCTCCGCGTGTAATGTGCGTTCGAGTAAAAACAATATCAATTAATTTGTACAGAAAGGTGCCTCAGTGATTTTATCAATGACACATTGATGAAATTTATCAATTTCATATTTCACAGTGCATGATCTCTATGATTATTGCTTCCAGAATGAAGTTTATACTTTCCAAAGAGTGCATAAACTTCAAAGAATGCAATAAACAGTCTGTATTTGTCTGCGTGCATGTATTGTAGATATCCTATCACTGTATTTGACCTCTAAAGCAGATTATTGCACATGCGGGAGACAATATTCAAACTCCAATGCACTGGAAGGAGCATATCGCCAATAATCCTGCTCGATTGATGAATCTGTGAATAATTTCTATCAAATATTCGTGATCATCATAGACATGTCAATCACAATCTGTCCTTCATCATCATAGACATGACAATCACAATCTGTCCTTGATCATCATAGACATGTCAATCACAATCTGTCCTTGTTCATCATAGACTTGTCAATCACAATCTGTCCTTGATCATCATAGACATGTCAATCACAATCTGTCCTTCATCATCATAGACATGTCAATCACAATCTGTCCTTCAATCATCATAGACATGTCAATCACAATCTGTCCTTCATCATGATAGACATGTCAGTCACAATCTGTCCTTCATCATCATAGACATGTCAATCACAATCTGTCCTTCATCATCATAGACATGTCAATCACAATCTGTCCTTCATCATCATCGACATGTCAATCACAATCTGTCCTTCATCATCATAGACATGTCAATCACAATCTGTCCTTCATCATCATAGACATGTCAATCACAATCTGTCCTTCATCATCATCATAGACATGTCAATCACAATCTGTCCTTCATCATCATAGACATGTCAATCACAATCGGTCGTTCATCATGATAGACATGTCAGTCACAATCTGTCCTTCATCATCATAGACATGTCAATCACAATCTGTCCTTCATCATCATCGACATGTCAATCACAATCTGTCCTTCATCATCATAGACATGTCAATCACAATCTGTCCTTCATCATCATAGACATGTCAATCACAATCTGTCCTTCATCATCATAGACATGTCAATCACAATCTGTCCTTGATCATCATAGACATGTCAGACATGTTCAATCCATCCTGTCCTTGATCATCATAGACATGTCAATCACAATCTGTCCTTCATCATCATAGACATGTCAATCACAATCTGTCCTTCATCATCATAGACATGTCAATCACAATCTGTCCTTCATCATCATAGACATGTCAATCACAATCTGTCCTTGATCATCATAGACATGTCAATCACAATCTGTCCTTCATCATCATAGCACCTCGTCAAAAATAGTTATGTACACAACATAGCATTCAAAGTAGTTAGATTTAGATATCCCTCACCGACGGCTGAGGCATTTAATTAAGATATCTATATATTGGAATGCTATAAAGAAGCAATCATGCAGTAGCTGCGAAAATAGCCATTATTGCTCTCCTTCATTGGAATACATTAGTACATAGAAAGCTTTTCATCCTCTAAAACAGCAAATTCTACATGGAAATCTCAAGAAATACCATTGATATCTACAATTTCATAGCAAATAGAGGTGGATATTTGACCGCTATGAACTTCCGGTGGTCATAGATTCTGACCATCCTGTGAAATATAAAGTTACTTTCCTAACTCGTGCAAAGATATCCATCTTAATTGCATTATTCTCGATGAGCAAACCATGGACTCCTCCTCCTTCGGGCTCCTGCATAGACATGTTGATCTGGAAAGGCCGTCAACAGAAGTTTCTGGGACAGAAGTTACGTCTGTCTGATCCTACTATCCAGCAGGAGATTGGTGACAGAGACGCTGTGATTCAAGCAGTCGAGACATTTCTAGTTAGACGTTAAGCAATTCTGCGGCAACCAAAATAGATGGAAAAGGTATATCATTGTTTAGTTACTCATGAAATGTATTTGATTACCATGAAATAATAGCACAAATCTTGTTGTAGACAATGTAAAAACCTATGAGAAAGGCCGTTTCATAATAAATTATTTCTAGCGTCCTCTTCAATAATTTTTGACCAATGCAAAGTTTGATTGAATAAAGACAGGTTTTGCCGCATAGTTCGAGTAATCATTCTTTGTCATGGCATGTAGAACCAGACATCTACAGTCATGGTCTCCAACGAAGTTGAGTCAATGCCTGTTGGTAAGTTTCTACAGCTCATTAATTATGCCTCTCAAACATAGTCGCATTTTGTACAGATGGCTAGCGAAGTGCGTATCACAGCAGCTGTGCGTATCACACGTATTCATTCGGCGGCTTGTGAAAACATTTAAGACACGACACGGTCAAATAAATTCGAAGGATCCAGGAAACGGAAGATGCCAAAGTTAAACAATTACCCTAGTGGAGAATCCTGTAAATAATTAGGTAATTAAAAGTCATGAATGAATACAAATTAATACTAACTACATAGAGCAACCTACCCCAGTACAGAGTAGGAACTGAAATACGTATAAAGGCTAGCCGACCCAACTGAAGACGGGAAGGGAAATAAATTAAAACTTGTAATCGATTTTATTGTTACAATCTGAGAACTGGAATACGAGTTCGTCATGGACCTGATGAGAAGCTAACTTAAAAATAACAAATGGTGTAAATTGAGAAACCTAAAAAACCAAAATAAGTTTGCTATGTATGGAGTCATCAGGGAGGAACCATGTGGTTGCATGAAGCAAGGTTTCGGCCCCTAACCTCCAACCTATACCACATGGCGGGGCCAGGCCAACCATATCGAATGTACGATATGGAAGGTCTCTCCAAGCCTGAGGAAACATAGCAGAACCTAAACGAAAATAACATTTTTTGGAATTTTAAGGACAAAAGGACGCACTTGAAACTAGAAGAGGTTTTCTTAGCCCAACATGCCAATGATGGATGGCATCTGGCGGGGCAAAAAACAACCAAACTTAAAAACGAGGAACTTATTCTTTGAGAAGGACTTTATGCAAGAATTAACTAGCAGATTAACCTTATAACCACTTCCTTTAAAGATATTAAAAATGCCCTTAGCTCTTGATGTGAAGGCGGAAGCATCAGATGAAATCCTGGTGAACCTGATGAGTTGGGCAGCAAAGATGTTTAAGCCAGTGTTCAAAGGCATATTACTCTCGGGGAAAGTATACAGCACCACTGGGAGGCTGAACTCATCAACCTTATGGTAAACCTCTGTGATGTAATGGCCACCATCTTCGATCCTGACTTTTACATCCAAATAATTAACACATTTGTTGTTGTCCCCGCTTCTGCTAGCTAAGAGTGGCAGGCAGGGGAAGCCCAGACAAAACGGGTCTTCTTTGTCTTATAATACTTTAATATCACAGATAAGATTAAAATTTGTGTTAATGTATGTCATTTAGTTGCAAACGGTTGGAATTCATACAAATACAATAGGTTAAGAACTACATTGAAAAAATCTATTCCACTTGACCCATTTCCGCACAGTCATGGGTCAGACGGGTCAGTATTTGAGGGGCTGTTTACTATTATATATTCACGCATGCGATGCCGCATCATTTAACTCGAATAGGATAGGAATTGTTTTTATTACCGTATTTAAACGCTTATATTCGCACATGTAAATGTTGCATGCTACACCGGTTTAAACACATTTTAAACTCAAACCTGAAAACGCCAGCTATATTACAATACATTTTTTAAGCTTTGTGCATTTGACCCCTAAAAGCATTGTGTTAACGCGACAGTAAGTGCAAAATCAGGTGAGTAAAACTGTAGTAAATGTTGTCGAATATCAAAAAACAATATATCATCTGAAAACTTGACATGATCCTGATTGAATGGTGATAATCTTAACTTTCTGCATTCTGTATTTTAGTCTGTCGGCATCGGTGAATGAATTGACCAAAAATTCATACTTTTAAGTCTGCAGGCCACAACTGACCAGACACAACCTTAATGCTGCCAATATAAAGTACTAAATATAACCTTTCAGATGGCGTTAAGTTTGAGCATCATCAGCATAATATATATAAAAATATCGTCAGATGTTCTTTTAGTTACAGTTTTTTGGTAAAACTTGTTGATGCTGTATCTTTACATCATGACGAAGCTGAATGATAGCTCACACTATCTGTCAATTTTCATTAAAAATTCTGTCGTCTTCATGCTTAAATCCTGCACCAACGAAAACGTTTAATTTTCCTTCTTAGGGCCTGCTGACCACAACTGACCACTTCAGAAAGTAAAATCTATTTCAAAATAATGTGTGGAGCATAAGGGTTCATATCGTATATCCACAGAATTAGATTGTTTAAGCAATCACTTTGATAGAAGTGCAAACTGATTCAAAACTATGGCACATGCAGGAACTTATTAAGTGGGCAAAAAGAAATGTCTAATACCTTGCAGAGATAGGAAAAATAGTCGTGCGTCACTTGCGGATTTCTGTGAATTCCTTCAAAGTGCTCCGATCGCCACGATTCCTTCAGATTCGAAGAATTCAGATCATTGCGCAAAAGTTTTCTCGATAATGTTGGGCCCTCCGATCATTACCAAAAAAGTTAGCAGGCGCATGAAAAAACGTTCACAAACTTCTCTGTAGAACTTGACATCGTCTGTGTCTCTTTCCTGTGAAAGCCGGTTGATAACCACGGTGTCCCCGATGAGGTGGAAATACAAAACAGTTATCCCACGTGTTTTCTCAAAGGATTCCGATGTTTTCATATGTGAAAAATCCAATGGAAGCATTTCCAAAATCCTGCATTGAGGGGTTTTTGAGCTAGCCGCCATTTTTGATTTTTTTGCAAAAAGCAAAAAAATGAAAAAAATTCAAAGTATGCAAAGAATTATCCCATGTGATTTCTCGACGGATTTCTATGTTTGATGAAGCTAGGAATTCAGTGTAAGGGATTTCAAGATTCTATGTCGAGGGCTTTTTAAGTAGTTTTTTTAGTAGTATTCTAGTGGTCCTTTTAAAGCTTTTGACGAATTTTTTAGCGAATGAAAAATTAAAATTATTAGAAAATTACTCTATGCGATTTCTCAACAATTTTGTATGCTTTATGTTGCTAGAAATTCAGTGAAAGATAACGTGCGTACTGTATACAACAACCGGATGACAATAATATCAAACTTATGATAGACGCATATTGTTGCAGATTCTTAAACATTCTTAACTCTAATAAAAGCTAGAACGCAAAATCATTCAAAAAGAATGACGGCTATTGTACATTTGCACAGCCTTGAGAAGCTGTTCCTTGTATCTGGGATTTTCGATGTTGGACACTTTGTAATTCACCCACAATCCGTTGAAGTCACCATGAACAGTTTCTGAGGCCTGCTCGCTGTAGAATCCCAATCCTTTATTCGAAATCTTGCAGAACTCAGCAACATGATAAAAAATGCAGTGAATCTTAGGAGTGACGGCAATATCTAATGCGAGAAAAGCAGTCTTGAAACTCCGGATGTTTTTCTCGAAATCTGCACTCGGAGTTTTGCCGAAACAAGAATGGACCATGTGGTCGAGACTTCTGAAGGTAGCAACAAAAGGCAGACATTGCAAAGTGCATATCGATTCTAGCAAATAAACTTTTTGCAACAGCATTCTAGCATCGTTGCCTTTGAAAGTTCCACATTGATAGCTTTCGTGTCTGGTGTGGCACTTATCCAACCATTTCTGCGCAGAGTTGCTGCAAATAGCAGACATCTTACTGTAAATAGTGGTGACCGATTAGTAGATGAAGTTCAGGGGGTGGTACAGCAGGAATAATCAGAGAATCGTCGCTTCCTTTTATGAGAGATGGTTGTATTGCATCTCCATGGTTTTTTGCATTGGTTTTGGGATCACCTGAGTTGTAAAACTTCCAAAACAGGGCCTTCAAGCCTCCAAACGTTCGACTTGCACCCTGTTTTTGAAGATTTCCACGTAGAATATCGCACCAGGTGCATGGATGACAGCTACCATGGCCCATCAGGCCTAGTAGAACATTGCGCACTTTTAAGTCGGCAGCGACAGTGAAATCCCTCTCCAAAGAGTCGATGCCCAAAGTAACCCAAAGAATCTTGATGTTGAAGTAAGTTTCAATCACATCTGGCGCAATAGCCAAAATGATGAGTTGCTTTATTCCCGAGTCCTTGGGGCAAGAACGCAATGATTCCTCATTGGATATTATGTTCATACAAAATGTGATAAAGCCGCCGCCCGAATCGATGCCAAACTTGATCAAGCAGTTAGAGACATCCTGTATTTGACGTTTGCGGAGGATATGATGAAGTAATCCATGCATATCAGTACAAATAACAACAGGTCGGTTACCTGATACCTCGAATCTGATCTTTCCGTCGAAGAATTCATCCAAGTCATGATTTATATTGTGCAACTTGCCCCTGATGTTTGGCTCAATCTTCATGGAAGCACCTCCATATTTCCGCAAATCTCTGCACAAAGAATTCGTTTGCCTCGTGATTAGATTCATGTTCCTTTGAATCCTAGTCATGTCTTCTGCAGTTAAGACTGATGACGAAGGGCTCACTTCAATAGTCATTGTCTTTTTCTTTGGGGTATTTAGTTCCGCTCGCGCTCCATGTCTGTATTTAAGCTTTTCCACGATAGTAACAGAGGCAAACTTCTCCGCATCACCTGTTGAATTTGCACCAAAGAATGTGTTCAGAACAAATATGACTCTTACCGCGTAAAAGAACAGAATAACACAAGGTACAAAGTTTTGCTTCTGTAGCAGGAGGCGGAGAAGTGCACTGAGGGCGAGGACCAGGAGGATTTTGTAAAGATTGTGGAAAGACATGTTGTCGGATAAGAGAACAAGTTTCGGAAGAAATGTTTCTCAAATCACTACCCGTATTGCTCATGCAGATAACACATACTATTTTCCTGGAGTCAGCGTGTGATCGTCTTGAATGAGGCATGACTAATAGCATGAATGAACAGCAAAAGACAATGTTGTTATTATAAGCTCAGTGAGTGATCGATCAATGATGATTTATCCATAGTCATGACAAAAGAAATCAGAATCTCATATCGACTAGATTGAAATACAATGAGTGAGATGTCTATGAGCGAATTTTTCTATTCTATAATGTTGAAGCGTGGTCTCCTAGATATCTAGACCAAGTTTTGAAGCATGGATATCAATGGTTAAAGATACTGTTCGATGTCTTTTCTGAAAACTTCAAATTTATTGTGATAATGACACTACGAACTTGACAATTACTGTATGGCACAGTGTGTGTCATGTATACATTCAGTGCGAGTGTGGTGTGTATGAATGCGTGTGTGATGTTGTTGGAATTACAGCCCATTTTGAATGTGCTGACTGGCAGCAAGTTTTGAATGGAGAAAACGTAAGCGGAAAATGACAGAAAATACGTGTCTCTCAACATGTAGGCTGTGCAAATGTACAATAGCCGTCATTCTTTTTGAATGATTTTGCGTTCTAGCTTTTATTAGAGTTATTTGTTTAAGAATCTGCAACAATTTGCGTTTATCATAAGTTTGATATTATTGTCATCCGGTTGTTGTATACAGTACGCACGTTATCTTTCACTGAATTTCTAGCAGCATAAAGCATACAAAATTGTTGAGAAATCGCATAGAGTAATTTTCTAATAATTTCAATTTTTCATTCGCTAAAAAAATTTCGTCAAAAGCTTTAAAAGGACCACTAGAATACCACTAATAAAACTACTTAAAAAGCCCTCGACATAGAATCTTGAAATCACTTGCACTGGATTCCTAGCTTCATAAAACATAAAAATCAGTTGAGAAATCACATGGAATAATTCTTTGCATACTTCGAATTTTTTCATTTTTTTGCTTTTTTGCAAAAATAAACAAAAATGGCGGCTAGCTCAAAAGCCCCTCGATGCAAGATTTTGGAAATGCTTCCATTGGATTTTTCACAATTGAAAACATCGGAATCCGTTGAGAAAACACGTGGGATAACTGTTTTGTATTTCCACCTCATCGGGGACACCGTGGTTATCAACCGGATCACACAGCAAAGCATAGAAATAAACTGTTTATCTGAAGTTCGCTAGAATGGAAATTGACTCAAGGTCGCGGCACATCCGGGGGAACTAAGTTGGGGCATGAAAAACCAATTAAAACCTTCGATTTACTCATGTGACTGATTCTAACCCAATGATACAGACGTTGGCAGGTGCATCTAAGTGAAAATGCGTGCGATTTATGTGCCGTTATTGTGCATTGCATGAAGCTTAATTTCCATTCTAGAGGTTTTATTGTTGTCAATTTCTATGCGGCAAAGAGACACAGACGATGTCAAGTTCCACAGAGAAGTTTGTGAACGTTTGTCGTGTTTAATGTTGAACTGGCTGCTCATTGTTCGATTGCTATGGTATTATGTCAGCAGATTGTGCCATTTCATTTACGTTACATGTCCCAATGCTTCCCTTCTAGTCAAACGGAAGAAGAGACGACCTGTCTAATTCTGTGGATATATCGTTTATCAAAATTGAATCAGGACTTCAACACGAAAAATTACATTTGAAAGCAGGTAAATTTTTTGTGCAATTATTCATGAAACGGTCTGTATAGTTCTATTGACCTTTGAAGGTGCAGGACGTGTACTGACTTTGTGGTGATTTTGTATCACTGACATTCAATAATGTAAACATTTTATTATTTGAGTTGATGTCCTTCATGTATCTGTTCTGTGATTAGTCTATTTCATGCAATTATCTGTTTGCATTAACCTTAGAGTCATTTGTATATGCTATCACTCTGATTTGACTTTGATTTAATGAATGAACTTTGACTTTGTTGTTTGTCTTGTTATAGGTCATGATTAGACACCGACATCTTAGGTGCATATTTTTGTCATCTTAGGCCTTTTTAGGTGAACAATTTTACAAATTTAGGTTGTTTATTAATGTTAATCAAAATCCGTTAATTGAGCTTTTTTTCGGTAAATAATTTGCAAATAAAAACCGCGACAATAATCTACTTACAAGTTTAAAAAAGAACTAGAGAAAAGAGAATGACAAGTACGTCCTAGATTTAATTGCGATTCGGAACGATTTTATTTCAAGCTATAACAACTGTACAGATTAAACATCAGCATCTAAGTATATATGTTACAAAATGTAAATTGACAATTCAATTGCATAATTGTGTATGTGTCAAACAGAACAAAATTACTCGTATTTCAAATGCAATGTAAACTCTACAAAAAATCTGTAAATGTATATAAAGAATTAGAAACTATGACCAGAAACATGTGGCAATGACCACAACCACTCATCAATGTCTTCATTATTCCGATTGTAAAAGTACCGTATTTCTTTGAATATGAGACGCCCTTGAATAAGGGACGCCCTCGATTAACAGACGCATCCGTGAGAGGAAAAAAATTAATAAGAGACGCCCTTGAATAAGAGACGCATGTACAAAAAATAGACTGCTATAGACATATTACATGCAGGCTATTGTAATGTGGTAGCTACATCCGCCTGAGCGATTATTAGGCCTACTTATCTTAGGAAAATAAGTCAGTCTACTAGTAAATACCGGGTATCATGACCAATATTGTATAATATACAGTATAAGGCTTCTTGTTGTTGGACATACGTACATGCAGGCCTACTTAAGGTTACTTCATCTACCATTTAAGGAGGCATTATACGGTAGCTTCCCTTGCATTTGGAGTCATGTACCGGTCGGTAACTTTTGCTGTAAATACTACTTGATTATCGGTATTTTCGTTTCGTTAAATTCAGATCTAGTCTACATGTATAGTGGCCAACATGTGCTGGTATATGAATGTATTAGATGAGTCTACAAGATATGCTACTACAAACCATAAAACTCATTTCATTTCCAAAATATCTGAATTATGATAAAGCGTCTATATGTAAGAAAAATTACTGACGAAATTTGGCCATGACATTGGCCTAAGTGAGGAATGCAAAGGTTACCTAAGAGAATAGTAGCAAAAAACTAAGACATCTTTTTCTAATGAATGAATGAAAACTTGAACATTGGATAAATAAGAGACGCCCTTGAATAAGAGACGCCCCTGAATAAGAGACGCCCCTGAATAAGAAAAGCCCTTGAATAAGAGACGCCCTTGAATAAGAGACGCCCTTGAATAAGAGACGCCCCTGAATAAGAGACGCCCTTGAATAAGACACGCCCCTGAATAAGAGACGCCCCTGAATAAGAGACGCCCCTGAATAAGAGACGCCCTTGAATAAGAGACGCCCTTGAATAAGAGACGCCCTTGAATAAGAGACGCCCCTGAATAAGAGACGCCCTTGAATAAGAGACGCCCCTGAATAAGAGACGCCATTGAATGAGAGACGCCCTTGATTAAGAGACGCCGCTTATTAAGAGACGCCCCTGAATAACAGACGCCCCTGAATAAGAGACGACCTTGAATAAGAGACGCCCTTGAATAAGACACGCCCCTGAATAAGAGACGCCCCTGAATAAGAGACGCCCCTGAATAAGAGACGCCCTTGAATAAGAGACTTCCTTTAAAAAGAGACGCCCTTGAATAAGAGACGCCCTTGAATAAGAGACGCCCCTGAATAAGAGACGCCCCTGAATAAGAGACGCCCTTTAATAAGAGACGCCCTTGAATAAGAGACGCCCCTGAATAAGAGACGCCCTTGAATAAGAGACGCCCTTGAATAAGAGACGCCCTTGAATAAGAGACGCCCCTGAATAAGAGACGCCCTTGAATAAGAGACGCCCCTGAATAAGAGACGCCCTGAATAAGAGACGCCCTTGAATAAGAGACGCCCTTGAATAAGAGACGCCCTTGAATAAGAGACGCCCCTGAATAAGAGACACCCTTGAATAAGAGACGCCCTTGAATAAGAGACGCCCCTGAATAATAGACGCCATTGAATAAGAGACGCCCTTGAATAAGAGACGCCCTTGAATAAGAGACGCTCCTGAATAAGAGTCGCTCCTGAATAAGAGACGACCTTGAATAAGAGACGCCCCCGAATAAGAGACGCATCAATCAGGGATCTGAAAAAAATAAGAGACGCCCCTGAATAAGAGACGCCCTTGAATAAAAGACGCCCCTGAATAAGAGACGCCCCTGAATAAGAGACTTCCTTGGATAAGAGACGCCCCTGAATAAGAGACGCCCTTGAATAAGAGACGCCTTGAATAAGAGACGCCCCTGAATAAGAGACGCCCTTGAATAAGAGACGCCTGAATAAGAGACGCCCTTGAATAAGAGACGCCCCTGAATAAGAGACGCCCTTGAATAAGAGACGCCCCTGAATAAGAGACGCCCTTGAATAAGAGACGCCCTTGAATAAGAGATGCCCTTGAATAAGAGACGTCCTTGAAAAAGAGACGCCCTTGAATAAGAGACGCCCTTGAATAAGAGACGCCCCTGAATAAGAGACGCCCCTGAATAAGAGACGCCCTTGAATAAGAGACGCCCTTGAATAAGAGACGCCCTTGAATAAGAGACGCCCCTGAATAAGAGACGCCATTGAATGAGAGACGCCCTTGATTAAGAGACGCCGCTTAATAAGAGACGCCCCTGAATAACAGACGCCCCTGAATAAGAGACGCCCTTGAATAAGAGACGCCCTTGAATAAGAGACGCCCCTGAATAAGAGACGCCCTGAAAAAGAGACACCCTTCAATGATAGACTCCCCTGAATAATAGACGCCCCTGAATAATAGACGCCCCTGAATAAGAGACGCCCCTGAATAAGAGACGCATCAATCAGTGATCTGAGGAAAATATGAGACGCGTCTCTTATTCAAAGAAATACGGTAATTCGTTACCACGATGTTCTCAATGTTTTCCAATTTGAGTAGATGAGTTAATCAATAAGCAAGTTTTTGTCGTAATGACAACATTTCATTGATTTAGATGTTTTTACAAAATATCCGGAATTAAGGCAAAAAATTAAGTTTAGGTTATTCACTTAGTCATCACTGTTGACCAATGGGAAGCCGTTAACGGCCATCAGTTGTCATAACGCGATTTTTAAAAAGTACATTAATTTCTTGTCATCGACAAATCTGTAAACTGTCACCTCCTAAAATCGAAGAAATCTGCATCCTAAAGCGCGACACACTAGAATTTTAGGAGGTTGCGTGAAATAGAATGCTGACATACTAAAGAGAACAATAACACTAGTGCGCTAGCCTCCTAAAACATTTTGCTTTAGGATTTTTTTATTAGTTACGAATAGTGTCTCGCTTCAGTGTGTGATTTAGGAGGTGCTGGTTTAGAGTGAGTTTTCCCTAAAACTGAATTGGGAATAAAACAGCTTGTCACCACAACTTCATAGGAATTCAATCATAAAATAAACTCTCTTTTCTTTTATAAATGAGAAACAGCGCCATCAGACGAGCGTCAGTTTATTATCAGAAATGCGAGAATTCATATGAAAATCATCGAAATGCTGTTCAAGGTCAGATGGTTGAAGTACGTTGTATTGCGGAGATTATGTCAAATCGGAGCAGCAATTATCATAATACTGAATAATATATTGATCAGCAACTGTAAAGACCATTCATATTTTCTGCCTCAGACTGCTTAATCATTAAATAATAGAATAGTGAAGTAAAACTTCTCATTTTGCAGCTCTGATTCATCAAAATAGACAGAAACAGCGGCAGAAGACGTCATTGACTTTGTCTCCTTGAAAGTAGAGGAATTCTAACAATCAAATTGAAAGGTATTCAGTTTGAGACGCACCTGATAAATCACATTCAACAGGTGAAGTGTATCTCACTCAGACATAGAAGTAGATAATAGTACACTAGAATGGAAGTTTGATATCTTACTTATGTAAAATGATGGCAGATAGAAAAATCTATGGTTTGTAGATCAGATTCGATCTAAAACATTGTTCAGACTATCTATGGTACTATTTGCTAATAAGCGGTCAACAATGATGAAAAAAGCGGTCATGAAATGCCTAAGGTAATTAAATAACAAGCTATGATTTGAAATGCCGTTAAGGACTGTTTGATGCTGCTACCCATAGAAATTAACAATACCATAGAAAGTCTACTATTATCTACTTGTATGCTGCTACCAGCAGTTAGGAAATTACAAATCAAAATTTGATAGTTAGAATAGAAATCTTGGAAATACGCCCACTTGGGAATATCATAGATTTATCAATTGATTAGGCTATACCATAGATAACCTGAACAATGTAATTATATATGCCTATTTCTCGGTCATCAATGATCCAACTGTCGGTCGTTTACGCGACCTCATTGCTGACCTCTAAATAGGCATATAAATATAACATTGCATCACAGTCAACTATTTGCCAAGTTGGTTGTGGAAGTTGTTGACAGCAAATTGCAGGATTTTCATGAAGAGAACTTTAAGTGAGATGGTGGCATTGTTTTATGTGAAATAGCCTACTATTCCAAGGATTAATATGCTGTGTCTATTTGTAGCAGTCATTGACAATTATTATGCAATTTTTCTACACTGGAGTGCGAATTAAAATTTGGTTCACAGAGTCATCATTGAAAGTGGTCGGTGTGCTGTTTGTAAGAGCATCTAAAGAATTCACAGATAAAAATTTCAATTATTGGATAATTTCTCCTTCAAGCGGTTAAGAAACCTAGCGCTTTTCTGGAATAAACGCACTGAAGGCTTCTCTACCTACTGTCATTTCCCAGATAAACAGAATGTCGCTGGAACTTTTCAATTAATCATTGAATGACGTATGTGGTATAGTGTGATGATGTTTTTGGAAGCTGATATTCGAAAGCATGCAAAGATTTTCAAAATTGTTCAAATGTAATTATCAGGGAAGCCCTTTAAAGTAAAATGAATAATCGAATATCTCTTGGCCTCTGATTTCAAGCTGGAGTTATGCATGTTCTGTAAATCGACATTACAAGTTGCCTAAGAGCATGATTTTACTCTTGATAGATTATAGGAGCGATATTTCAAAATGATGAACGTACAGAATGTTTTTAATGATTTCCTTCTTTGTCATCCTGTCGTCGCAGTATTTTGTAAATATATTATTGCTTTTGTGTCCATCATCTCTGGACATGGGGCAACAATCCAGATCACAAATTGGTTTGATAAATATAAATGCCAATCAGAAAACTTGGAAACCAGCTCGTACAATTTGCATTTTGCCCCAACTAAGTTCCCCCGGCGTGTGCCATAATTTTCATGCAATTTCCATTCTAGGACTTTCTACGGTATTGTTAATTTCTATGCTCTCAGGTGAGCTGGATTCAAAAACAGTCATTGGTTAGTCCTACGGCGACTGAGCCAACACTGAATCTAAAGAATGGGATTATTTGCGACCAAGCATTGAACACATGAAGCTCTAGAAGTAAACAAGACAAGTTGACCATCCTTGAACTGCTGCAGAAAGAGAGAGAAGCTGATATGATGAACTGCTATGATACTTGACATGAGCTGACAGACAACAGACAGGCATAGAGTTGATTGAGAATTGCTCAACTGACTTTTGGTGTTGTTACATTGCACTCTGATATTGAAGTCTACTGGTCTGTACTTAGGTACGCTCGCAGTACACTTAGTGATGAACAGAAGCACATTGTACATCTGAAGTGAAGATATTGAATGAGTGTCAGTTTTTGGTGCAACTTGCTCTTTTCTTATTGTGCCCAGAGACATATAAGATTCTCCGATGTACTCATAGGCTATAGAACTGCTTATTTCAGTATTTTTCCTCTAATTCCTACATTAATGTAGACCTACTTTGCACGATTAAACTTCGCTTCTCAAGCTCTATACATAGGTCATCTGTCTTCCTCCTCTTGTCAGACAGGATAAAAGGAACAAATGTAAACACAATGGGAAGCAGAATGAGGCTTTCGGTAAAAATGAGACACTTTGATAGGAAGAAAATTACTAAGTGGAAAGCCATGATGTTTGGAATGTCTTCATAAATGATACGAAGATTAGAATTTACTTCATCGTCTTCAAAACAGAATTTACGCAACATGATGGTAAATGGAACCGAAAGGGTCTTCGATAAAACGCCTTCTCGTCGGCAAGCAGCACAAATGTTGTAATCATCCATCTACCAGAACAGTATCCAAAAGTTATTTTACACACGAATTTATACAATCATGCAATATCAGTGAAGAATTTTGATTTATCTGTTATTGCGACTTCGCATTACACTAGGAATGGGAAGCCCATGTGAATCCTTTAGGATTTCCCGATGGGAATGGGAATCCTATAGTATTTCCTCATGGGAATGGGAAGGCCATGTTAATCCTTTAGGACTTCCGCATGGAATGGGACAGTGTGCTTTGACCATTTTCTCCTGGGACCGCTGTAGGATAAATTTTCATTATGAAGCTTCATTTTTATTCTCTTGTGTTTAATGAGTAACGATTACATTCCGTCAGCAGACGAATTCGATCATCTGAACGTAAACGCTGATTGTCTAAATGATTAGTCACTCTTCTCATTGACGACATATCAATCTGACATAATTGAACTTTCTATTGTGCTTGACGCAAGGTGACGTCGAAAGACTGCGTCCTTCAAATAATTTACAATCAGCATTGTGTTCTTGATGTAGTCTACTATGTATGCAACTGCTTTTCCATCAGCAGGAAATATTTATTCATTTTAAAGGGATATTCTATAGAGAAATTGTCGAGTTATTCGTCGATACTGAGACAGCAGTCAGTAAAATGTCTTTAAATGATGATCAAGAGATGGAATGGAAAGACTCGATGTGCGCATGTTGATAAAATAGTAGATGTGGACATCATATCAAATTATAACACGATCAGAGGTGGGTGATCTGCATTTCGACCGATAATCAATTGATTTTTTGATCATAGAACTGCAGTCCAACTACAAAGCAAAGACGATGTTGGTAGGAGTGCATTAGCGAATTGGCTATAGTGAAAGCATGCAGACGAGCAAGAAAATGAGTGTTGATAGACTTGCATCCAATGTAAATGGAATAATCAAATATTGAGTTGCATCCTGAGTTGAAAAATCATGAATCTCTCTTTAAAACATCAATTATAGGAAAAATTACAGGAGAAAAAGTTGATGTACGCGGTATGGTGGATAAGACACTTATCGCATTTCCACGCTGAACCGCCATATTCAACGCTTGGAAGAGGAATCTCGTAGATCGTATTTCCCCTGTCTCTCGCTTAATGAGCGCGCCGATTTCGTTTATGAGACGCATGCCTTCTTTTCCCCATGAACCTAAAGTCTCGACACAGATTGGCACAACATGATTTGAATCGCTCAAATTTGAATATTTGGCCAATTTCTTTGCCTCGGTTTTTTCGGTGATTACACCTGACTTGATGCTGGAGTCAGCAATGTGACTGGGTGCCAGCGTATCCACGCATGTGAAGTCCCAGACTAAGCATTTCCCAGCTTTCCAGGGAATCAATGTCATTCCATCTGGTCTTTTACCGTCAGACCGTGACATTCCGATGGGCTCCAAAACTGATGGGAATCCGGCGGATCCAAGAGCGCGCTTTACGAGGTCGTTAGCTTGGTGATGGCGTGGAAACCGTCCTGCGCTTTTCTTGCAGCTAAGTCAGTGATGCCCGTTTGGTTCAACTTTAGTGCCGCAGATGCAAGTATGTGTATGGCACAATGTTGATCCTAGGCGAAGACCGACAGCAATTCGCAGTTGAATGTCATCCAGCTTGAGGCCCAGGGATGAAATTGGCATTGCATTTCACGTGGATTTTTCGATATTGAATAATTTGTATAGTTTTCTTTTAATGCATTTATTCTGTATTCTGTAAAAACATTCCTGTATTATTCGACTGTTGACTGTAATTGGCATCTTTTGCTGTAGTCAGCTTGAAATATATTCATATTCATATTCATTTAACCAGTCGCCAGAATGTAATGATGCAGTGGACACTGGCGGATTCAAAGGGGGGCGAAATGGGCGGTCACCCCCCCAAGATAGAAGTGACATTGAACATCACCTTTCCTTGAGTCGGTAAATTACATAAATGTACTGGTAAGTCGAATCTCCCGTCGATTCGTGCAATTATGCGAACAGTCATCATTTAGTTTTTCAAGTGTGTTGAATAAACTGTCAATTAATTAGTAAGCTTACGTATGCTTAATTTCTCAACTGATATTATTATAATAATTTTAATCCAATTGATGGTCAGGAACAGGAGGCTGTTACTAATAGTCATGGTGAAAAATTCACTTTCTCTCCTTTATATTTATTGACGGATGGTAAGTTAAAATAAGTACAAGTAGTAAAATGCCTATTACTATTTATAATAACTTTGTACATTGTACAATACAATATATACAGAATGATTTCCATTAGAATGTGCGACCTATACATAGAAAAATTGGCTGAGTTACTCATCATATGACATTGAAACAATCTTGTACAGTGGACCTATGCTACGGGTGCAAGTATTTATAACTATACTATGACTTCTGAAATCACCGCCCCCCCCCTAAGATGTACTCCTGGATCCGCCTTTGGATATAAGTCGGGCCTTGTCTTGTACAGTAGTCGCATTTAGGAGCAGAGTGTCTCTAATGCCAGTGCAGATGGCATTATCCAATGTCTTTTGTCGAACAGATTGAGGATTAGAAATTTCTGGCTTTTACATATCAGATGCTCGTAGTATGGTATCGTATCTACTCATTGCAATATCCAAGTAAGGGTCGTTATTTCTGTATAAAGGTGGCAAAACGTTATCAACATAATTAGAACAATTCATTGAAGAAGCAATGAGTTGAAAAATGGAAACAGACTTGAATAGCTGCTATTTCAGCCAATATCAGGAATCATCAGCAGGTAGAGATGCAAACAATGATATTGGATAAAATAGCAGCTATTTAGGTCTGTTTCCAATTTTCAACTGAGGATGCAACTCAATTATTCTATTTGAATTGTGTCAACAAAAAGCAGCAGTTATTGGTTATTTCAGGCTCACTAACTTAGGCGATTTGCCAGTAGTGTGTTTAGAGTGGCATTTAATGAATGCCCTGCGAAATTTCACTAGCTTGTTGATTGCAACTCTCAGACTTGCATCCGCTATGTATTTGCTGAGGAGTGCCCAAAATATGAAAGTCACTCAATTTACAAATTTCAATTTTTCAATGAAATTTCACATGTGAGTATGACGTAGAATCAAGCACGGGGATCATCAATCACAAGGATGATGATTTTCAGAGTTCTCTTTTGATATGCTGGTTAACAAAATCATTGAACAAGGAAATAATTAGTGATGTGTAATCAGTGCTCTGTGATTAAATGAGCAGGATTACATGACAACCAATTCTATCGACACAATGATCTTAGAAGCTGACATTTCGACATGTTGGATCCAATCCCCTCCCCCGATTGGAAGGGAACGTTTTTCGCCCCCTTTGGCGAATTTTTGAATATCTTTAATCCAAGCAATCAACGGCCACCAGATTTCTAACAGCTTACTTTCTACGTATTATGCAAATTTTGACAGAAGGATAAGAAATTTGGCACAATACTTTTGGCGTGAGATCTATTTTTAAATTTGAATGTTTGTAATATTTTGGCTGATTTTGGTGTATATTTACCTCTAATGTATATTGTGGCATCAATTCTTGATGATATAAGTTCAGATTACATAAATGATTCTTCCCATAAATATAGAGATATTCACAAATGCAAATTCTTTGAATTTGAAATTATCTGCTTATTATGTATGCATGTTGGAAGTTTGAAATTCAAATTTCAAATGTGATTTTCTGTTATTTCTGTGCTTTAGCTCTGCATCTAATCAGCAATTATTGAAATTTTCAGAATCATATTTCAGAGTCAGTCACCGAGTTGGGTTGATTCTTCGCCTGCAGAAGGTAAATACTAAAATGTGCGATTTTAGTGATATTTGAGCTGAACTAAAAGTTTGATTTATTTGACCTTTGACCTCATCTAATACAATGATGTAATGTCAGAGCGATCAATAGTCATCGCTTTATTAACCACTTTAACCAGATCTTTCGATTGGTGTATGATTTGTTGGTTTTTGTTGTGATTTTCCATTTCAAACAATCATCTATCGGAAATTTGCTAAAATTGTCGCTTTTGTGACCTTTTGTGACCGTAGAAATATATCTGATGCTGATTTTCTGAATCCCCTTTCAATGCCTTGGCAAAATTCGTGTAATACTTTGGGAGATCAGCAGAGGGCAAAATTCGAAAACACCGCAGTGAGGCGCGCTAGGATAAACACCGCAGTGGGGCGAGGGTTAAACACCTCGTCTGCAAAGTCTTGATCTGAAAGGACCGGTGATAATGCAGGTGTCGACTATCAGCAGACATCCAAGTCATTAGCATCTGAACATTTTCAACTACTTCAATGTCTTTCAAAAGGAAAGGACATGATAGGTGCATGTTGCTACATCTTAAGAAATATCACATTACTGAGATGCACAACAGTAGTAGATTCTTGCAGTAAAGCGATTTAGTGTAAGTTATTATAATTTAATGCTTACATATGGTGCAGGTAAAGTGAATCTCTACAAAGTGCACAGGAGAGCTGCCGGCATCTTCCCATTGTCAATGAATAGCAGCAGCCATCGCATGTCCACATGGTTTTCAATGTAAATGGCCATTGTAGGCCTTTATTATGATGCAGTGTTGGATTTCTTTGGTGGGAACTATGACAGCTGATCGGCTCAAAACTTGTTGAGCATAAACCATAGAAATAGATTATTTATCTGAGGTTGACTAGAATGGAAATAGACCACCAATGAAAAGCTTAGATTTGCACATGTGACCGATTCTAAACTAAATGATGCAGTCGTTGACAAGTGCATCCAAGTGAAAATACATGCGATTTATATGTCACTATTGTGCATTGCATGAAGTTTTACTTCCCTTCTAGAGTCTTCATTGTTATCAATTTCTATGACATAAAGTAACTCAACCACATGACGTTTGACTCATTCATTTTATTGTGATGGCACCACAGAATTAGATTGTTTAATTGCATCACTTTGCTAGAAGTGCAAACTGATTCAAACAGATGGCACATCCAGGAACATATTAAGTTGGCAAAAAGAAATGTCTAATATCTTACAGAGATGGGAAAAATAGTCGCACGTCGCTTGCGGATTTCTGTGAATTCCTTCAAAATGCTCCGATCGCGGCGATTCCTTCACATTCGAAGAATTCAGATCATTGTGCAAAAGTTTTCTCGATAATGTTGGGCCCTCCGATCATTTTAAAAAAAGTTAGCAGGCGCACGAAAAAACGTTCACAAACTTCTCTGTAGAACTTGACATCGACTGTGTCTCTTTGCTGTGTGATCCGTTTGATAGCTGAAACTTTGCACAATTTGAAGTGTTTATGGCTGCTCATTGTTCGATTGCTATGGTATTATGTCAGCATTTTGCGACATTTCATTAACGTTACAAATTCCAATGTTTCCTTTCTAGTCAAACGGAAGAAGAGACGACCTCTCTACTTCAGTGTCTAATTCTGTGGATAGCACAGATGTTGTTTCACTGTCCAAAGCGGAACTGAACCAGCGGATCTACTATATAAAGCATCTCTTTTCTCTTTCACATTCCACTTTTGATGTCCGAGTGGTAGTGATCATTCTGGAATACAACAAAGTAAGGGCTAAATTCAGTTCGCTGTGTGTGCCATGAATATTCATTGATTATTATTGCCTTGACAACGGATGTGTGATGATGAGGGTTTGATCCTGCCAATTGACACAGTTGCATAAGTGGCTCGTAGCTCAGTTGGTTAGAGCACAGGTCTAGTTAACTTTGGTCTTAGGTTCGAATCCTACCAGCCGCACATCTTTTGCATGTCAATTTGATCTATCGTGTATTTAATCTCATTGTTGTTAATTGATAGAGTGACTTGCATGTAAACAACTAAACAGAAAAATGTGTCCTTGCATTCACGCGACTTCGAAGAGACATTGCAAAAGAAATGGAACTCGATATTATTGAGCACTCAACTAACTGATCGTGTAAATTCTGACGCGAAGATGCTCAACGTGCAGATAATACGCGCCTGTAACACTATGTAATGTGAACGAAGGCGTGTCATCGCTCTCTGACCGCTGATTGTTCACCTTGCATGTTTGCGCATTTAGGAACAACTTAGAAATATGACAGAGAAGTCAAAACAAAGACATGCCTTCGTTAATTGTTCTGTTTTGCTTTGCTTTGAACCCTCCTTCATCTTACATGCTTGTGCATTTTAGCGGTAAAGACAACAAATGTTGAAGAAGGTTGAAGTAGAACTATGTGATAACTTCACGATATCACTAACTCTTTCCTCGTTCACCGCCTTTGATAACCGGTATATCAAAAGACAGCTTAGAAAATGTTCATTCTCTTCATACTTGATTCATTATTATACTCACATGCTATCATTTTGAAAAAATGCGATGTGCAAATTGAACGATTTTCATATTTTGAGCACAGCATCAGCAAATACAATAACGGATAGACTATCTATCACCACTGGTCATTTGAAAACTGATAATGGAAACTTGAATGATGTATGACACATTGTTGTGCTACACGATTGGACGACATGATAATCGATTGAATTTCAATGATATTTCGGTAGTCCGTTTTCTGTGACCAGTCATTGTTACCCGTCACTTTTTAAAAATTCTGCACTTTCTGTGGAAAAATTACTTTAACATTTTATAAAGGCAAATTATGATACCAATAGAGCCCTTGACGTTTTGCAGAAATTCCATGTCCTCTACTGGCTGGACTCTGTCCTTCTTTCAAATGCCTGAGATGCATTTTAGTCAATATATTGACTTAAATATACTACTGTAGCCATTCTATAACCACACCATGAGCACTCTAATATTTTTTTAATTACTGATATTTTTTCTTAGCTATTAATTTCATATTCGAAGCTGTGCATCTTACATGCTCAGGACCGCGCTTGGTCGGGTTTGAGCGTCCATGATTCAGCGGTCGAATCGCGATCGTCCTCATCAAGTTCCTGTTGATGACTACATTTAATTAGTCAAATAATTTTCATGCATTTTTGTATATTTTGTATTTCATTTCACGTTTTAGATTAAGGAACTAATATTAATTCTCTCACGCATCTGGTAGATTTTAGATAGCGTAACCCCGCTGTGTTAGCTATTTCTAGTCTTATGATTGGAAACAGCTTTGTCCTCTTATCATCTGAATGGGCAGACTGTTCTCTTCAATCGTTTCAATATAAACTGATAAGCTTTATTTTGGACAGAACGACTTACTCGCAAATTCATTCCACATGAGGAGAGGAGAACCGTTGTTTGTACTTCTAGTAAGTATTATGATTTCTAGACTTTTTAGGACATAACAATATTCTTTTAAATAATATTTTGCACTTTCTATAAGAATTAACTTGTGTTTTTTGTTTAGCTACCTTGACGCACTTTGCTACGTTGAATAAATAAAGAAAAACAAGACCAAGATCAAATTGCCTTGGAAAATATATGAGGTTCGTAGATTTTTTTGAATTTACTATTTACATGCAATGATTTCGGCACTCAAAGTCTGAGAGGCGAAAAACAGCACTTGATAGATAAATCTGTGAAATTTAATTTTCTCGTTACTTGCTAACTTATTATCTATAGACGTTACTCAGCTAGAATGTCAGACTTGATTCAATTCTGACTTGATTCAATTCGATGAGCTCGAATAAATGCTTCCAACTTCTTTAGAAAATGCTTTTCAATCTGCAGCGCATCTATTGATGTTCTGACAAATCTAATAGTCACATGATCGATAGACACAACTAAAGTTTTGGGAAACTTGTGATAACTAAAGGAAAGGACAGCAAAACAATCATTACCTTTTACAACACTTAGATGAATTAGTGAGTGGGATCTGTGTGCAGAGCAACAAAATGTCAGCCGTACACAGACTGGAGACAACAGCACTAACGAGGAGCCGTGAAGAGGCTCAAAGAAATAAAGCCCAGCTACCGGCTGAGGTAAATCTCTACGTGAGAATAGGAGAAGCAGAATCCGCTTCTGTGACAACTAATAAATGGGATGAAGAAGTTTTCAAAATTGCAAATTGCAGACTACATGCAACTAAATATTAGTTGGCATCAACCTTCCCATGACAATTGGCCTCCGAGCGCATTGAAAGTGATCAAAATCGAGCCATAAACATCGGAAGAATGAGTATCTATGTAACCAAGATATAAAAAGACCATAGAAATCCGACAACATTGATATCCACGAGCATGCACAGAATTAGACAGGTCGTCTCACAGAATTAGATTGTTGAATCGTATCACTTTGCCAGAAGTGCAAACTGATTCAAACAGATGGCACATGCAGGAACTTAATAAGTGGGCAAAAAGAAATTTTTAATACCTTACAGAGATAGGAAAAATAGTATTGCGTCGCTTGCGGATTGCTCTGAATTCCTTCAAAATGCTCCGATCGCCACGGCTCCTTCAGATTCGAAGAATTCAGATCATTGTGCAAAAGTTTTCTCGATATGTTGGGCCCTCCGATCATTTTAAAAAAAGTTAGCAGGCGCATGAAAAAACGTTCACAAACCTCTCTGTAGAACTTGACATCGTCTTGTGTCTCTTTGCTGTGTGATCCGTTTGATAGCAGTCACTGAAACTTTGCACAATTTGGCGTGTTTAATGCTGAACTGGCTGCTGATTGTTCGATTGCTATGGTATTATGTGAGCAGATTGTGCCATTTCATTTACGTTACATGTTCCAATGCTTCCCTTCTAGTCAGACGGAAGAAGAGACGACCTGTCTAATTCTGTGGGTCGTCTCTTCTTCTGTTTGACTAGAAGGGAAGCATTGGAACATGTAACGTTAATGAAATGGCACAGTCTCCTGACTAAATACCATAGCAATTGAACAATGAGCAGCCAGTTCAGCATTAAACACGCCAAATTGTGCAAAGTTTCGGTGACTGTTATCAACCGGATCACACAGCAAAGAGACACAGACGACATCAAGTTCTACAGAGAAGTTTGCGAACGTTTTTTCATGCGCCTGCTAACTTTTTTTGAAATGATCGGAGGACCCAACATTATCGAGAAAACTTTTGCGCAATGATCTGAATTCTTCGAATCTGAAGGAATCGCAGCGATGGAGCATTTTGAAGGAATTCACAGCAATCCGCAAGTGACGTGCGACTATTTTTCCTATCTCTGTAAGGTATTAAAAATTTCTTTTTGCCCACTTAATAAGTTCCTGCATGTGTCATAGTTTTGAATCAGTTTGCACTTCTAGCAAAGTGATATGCTTAAACAATCTAATTCTGTGCGAGCATGATACAGAACGCCGTCGACATGAGCTGTCATGAAAGCGGTACTCAAACGATAACAGCTTCCAGTGGCTACAATAAAGATAAAAACTGCATTTTGTAAAGATTTCCGTTCGTTGTCATCATTCCTCTTTATATAGAACTTAATGGAATAATTTAGATCAGTAACAATTGATCGCCATAGAATCCATTAGATCGGCAAGAATCTACAACTTCTGCATGTGTCTGTAATTTGGTTCTTATGTAGATCTAACAACAATATGTCATTATTATCATTACATTTATCATAGCCGCATTTTTAGCCATAGAAGTCGACGTATAGCTTTGTCAGGCTTTGAGCGGTGAGAGTTACGCGGCCACATAATGAGCCGTACAGCTTGACTACCGCTCGCCACCCGTCAGAATTGTTGGTTTACTACATTAGTTCTAAAATTAGATCATCCCATAGCTCTAACTTTGAGCTTTGATAATTGAGAGAGGAATTACCAAAGCTCGAAGCTAGCTAGCTGTGAGAAGCTACCACAGCGTAGCTGGAGCTACTAGCGTTGTCGCTCCGATTGAAACACATAAAACCATTTATTTTCACAGCGAGGCTACAGCGCAGCTCAAAAGCTTGTCATATCGGTAGCCTCCTATGTATGACAGCGTGCTGAAACTGTGCAATTCGTCTCCGCCGCGCTGTCAAGCAATAAGATGGCTATCGAACTCCCGACCTTCGGTCTCGACGAAGCCCAGAGTACGATAACTATCACTTGTTCTTTCTAGTCTCACTAGCTTAAGCGAAGCGTTAAGTCGGATTTCTATGGAAAAAAAATTGTAACAGTAATTGCTTTATGTGATAGAAAGTCCATTTACGAGTCATTCGACTGGATTATCTGCAGCAGAGGCCACATTAATGTCACGCTTTGGAAGGTCTGTGACTGCATAAGAGACCCCACTCATGTGAAAGTGCCGTTATCACTGTATAAATGCCTCCATGTTGCACCAAGGTGCCACATGCTTGATTTGAGATCCCTCCATTCCTCATGCGCATTCTCAGACAGCCTCAACTGCAAAGTCAATTGGTTTCTTCTTCTCTGATTCGCCGGTTTCGTTCACATTCGTGATAAAGCGATTCTCCATCCACACGGTGTGTTTCTCGGCGTCATGAATGTAAAGGACACATGTTAATAAGAAGACCAACAAGATGAAGGCCCCGTAGCCCATCATGAAGAAGGCAAGACTGTGATTACTCAGCGGGGAGTCCGTCGCAAGGACGATCAATGAAACCAGGACGAAGAGAAGAGATAGACCCAGTAGAAACAACTGGCACGAATGACGATGGTGAAGTTCGGTAGATAAGTTGGAAGAATGTTCGGGATTCACACACAAAGGACAACATCGAAGAACGGCGTCGATTCGTCGTCCCATGACTGTCGTACACGACAGAGAGAGATATTTGCCTTCTTCGCAGAGCGGACGCGCTGAGAATGTGGGCTCAAGACAGTAGAATGTGGGCTGCACGGAATCCTTTTATTGAGGAAATAAGGGCGCTGTGCAATCTACATGTGAACCTTGAGTCATAAATGAATGTGAACAATGCTATGTATGATCACTTTATTGAAATGATCGACAATAAATCAAAGAAATTTCCTCCATGAAGGTGGGAGGGTAAAACATGTGCTGTTTTTCTTCAGCAAACATTTTCTCCTACGATTGAGGTCACTTGAAACGTTTCTTCCAAGTGCACAATAGTTCCCTCCGCATTTTTTCTGAGTTCCATCCACTAAGAATGAAGGAGAACAAAGCCTATAAACCTACAAATTGAGATTTGATGCCCAAAATCTCCAAGTGAATTGAATTGATGCACCTAAACACTTTCAATTGAATGTCATTTCCATAGAGTAGGTATATTAGGTAGAGTGGCAACTCCGCATTTATTAAATCCCCAATGTAGACAAACTTTCGATTTTATTAAATGAACTCAAGGGAGATACAGGTGGTAATTATCACCAAATGTGTTATATGTATATTTTTGCAGTTTTGCAGAAATTACAACGAAATTGAGTGATCATAATTATAATGCAGAAAGATGATAGTATTTCACAGATTCTCATGACAGCCTTGGAGATTTAATGTTTGTTGAAAGAGAAATTCGATGAGTTCCTATTACTTTCATGCTCAACCTCAAGAGTATTTTCTTAAGCGTGATCTTATCACAGGCAACCTGCCACTGGCACAGCAAAATCACTTAATGAAAGACAATGATTTCAATTAACTTTGAACGATGTAAATATAGGTCCACATCACTATTCAGATTCAAGAAATGAAACATGAATTTAGTGAATCACAAAATCATGCCGGTGAAAATTGAATTAAAAACTTGAAATTTCAGCCAAGAAAGCACGAATAACATCGCGACTTTTTCATGAAGACTTTCATTATAATACAATTCATGAAATTTCCTTGATAATCAGCTTGATTTCCGCTTAGTTAGGATGCTTATTATCAAATATTCATTCCTTTTGATATTTAACTTGTTTCATACTACTTATATGGGAGAGTCATCTCGGTAGTATATAATTGGCAAATTTTGACTTTTTTCAAATCTTCGCAAAACATAATCTCCGCAAAAAACTGAATCTTTTGATATAAAAATCTTCACTGTATACAGTCACTTTTTTGAGTCGACACTCTACCTATATATCCCTACTCTATGGTCACTTCATTCTATCAAGTGACTAAGATTGCAATTTTGGGTATTTGTCACTGCAAAGATGTAGAGTTCTTCAATTCCGATTACAGCTGATCAGTGACCCAACGTGATAGAGTACGTATATTGGGAAGTCTCACGGTTTAGGCAAGTCTCATTATCACATGATTCTGGAACAATGACAGTCTCCGCTACGGCGTGAACTGTTATCAAATCTCTGCATTTCAATGCCATAAGACAGAATTAGAATAGTCGGTGTGCAGTTTTCATTGTTATTGCTCGACGGACGATAAATAACCCTCATTGTATATGTATATAATGAGGAATATGATGATGCCCAGCCCAGAAATTCATTAACCGCCGGAGAAAACTTTTTCGCACATGCATATACAATGATTATGACATTACATTTTTCGGCTTCTGTCAATGCAATGTTCGGGGGCGCTAACGCGGCCCTCTAGTTTGCCATTGACGCCCTCAAAACATAGCTGTCATCATATCATTGTGCCATAAATATTATCGAAGAATTTATCGCTGCATGGCTTTTCAAATTTCTTATCGCACTGTGGTTGTATGCAATGCATTCGTTGTATGCAGACTTTAGATTTTTGGAAATATATTCAGAACATAGAAATAGGGCAATTGATATTTAGAGTGGTTAAGTAAGGAGTTATTCTGAAACACTTGCCAAATATTTCGATGAACAACGCTATGATGACGCTAAGATAGCGCTCACCTTGAGATTTCTACAATGAAACATTCGACAACCCATAGAAATCGAAATATTATCAATGGCAATTATCTACCGGAATTGTCCAAAGAGTACTACTGTGATACTTACTCTAATTGACAAAGCGTCATTTCATGACGGAATACGCTATAGAGACAACAACCTAGCGCTCTATATCGGATAACAAATTATTCCTGTTGAACAACAGTAATGATTTGATGAATAGATTGAAGCGCTATCTGCAAATAATTTTCTAAATGGTTAATAAAAGCATCAAAGTATGTCAGCGTGCTGAAACCGTGCAATTCGTCTCCACCGCGCTGTCAAACAATTAAAGGTTTTACCACGAGTGATTACACGACCGCGAGTTTAATCGAGAGTGTTGTAACCCATAGAAATAAACTGTTTATCTGAAGTTCGCTAGAATGGAAATTGACTCAAGGTCGCGGAATATCCGGGGGAACTAAGTTGGGGCATGAAGAACCAATTAAGAGCTTCGACTTACTCATGTGACTGATTCTAACCCAATGATACAGACGTTGGCAGGTGCATCTAAGTGAAAATGCGTGCGATTTATGTGCCGTTATTGTGCATTGCATGAAGCTTAATTTCCATTCTAGAGGTTTTCTTGTTGTCAATTTCTATGGTTGTAACCGAATTGTCGTCAAAGTTTTCGGTATGACCTGTGTAAATCATAGATATCGGACGGCGTGACCAATTATTTCTGAAACGCCTTCTTTACTGCCGACAGGTAGAATTTTATTAGATAATTTGTTTGTCGATTTGTCACAGACTCATGACGCTATGTCTCTAATGAAGATTGCTGCATTTCAGCAGAATGTTGTCTATCTCACTGTTGTGGTATCTATCCCACAACAACTTCATGATTTACTTTCAGTTGCTATTGCTATGATAGAGAAAATGGACTTCTATGACCCAAAATGATCAACCGGAGCACGCATATTAAAATATTAAATGCTTTCTCTTTCGACATCACAATCCAAAAACTTTTCTGCTTGGATATCAACAGCACAGACGTGTCTTGTAATCTTTGAAATGTTCATCTTGCCGTTATACATCAGGGAACACAGTTCAAAGACCGCTGTGGTTGAAACTCATTCGGTTTTGGATTTAAATTTTGATTGTTACATAGAAATCGGTTCAATAGGATGCGCCACACTTACAAAGAAATCGCACTTTTCAAAATGATAACATGTGAGTATGATAATGAATCAAGTATGAAGAGAATAAACATTTTCTGACCTCTCTTTTGATATACCGGTTATCAAAGGCGGTGAACGAGGAAAGAGTTAGTGATATCGTAAAGTTATCACATAGTTCTACTTCAACCTTCTTCAACATTTGTTGTCTTTACCGCTAAAATGCACAAGCATGCAAGATGAAGGAGGGTTCAAAGCAAAGCAAAACAAAACAATTAACGAAGGCATGTCTTTGTTTTGACTTCTCTGTCATATTTCTAAGTTGTTCCTAAATGCGCAAACATGCAAGGTGAACAATCAGCGGTCAGAGAACGATGACACGCCTTCGTTCACATTACATAGTGTTACAGGCGCGTATTATCTGCACGTTGAGCATCTTAGCGTCAGAATTTACACGATCAGTTAGTTGAGTGCTCAATAATATCGAGTTCCATTTCTTTTGCAATGTCTCTTCGAAGTCGCGTGAATGCAAGGACACATTTTTCTGTTTAGTTGTTTACATGCAAGTCACTCTATCAATTAACAACAATGAGATTAAATACACGATAGATCAAATTGACATACAAAAGATGTGCGGCTGGTAGGATTCGAACCTACGACCAAGGTTAACTGGACCTGTGCTCTAACCAACTGAGCTACGAGCCACTTATGCAACTGTGTCAATTGGCAGGATCAAACCCTCATCACCACACATCAGTTGTCAAGGCAATAATAATCAATGAATATTCATGGCACACACAGCGAACTGAAGTTAGCCCTTACTTTGTTGTATTCCAGAATGATCACTACCACTCGGACGTCAAAAGTGGAATGTGAAAGAGAAAACAAATGCTCTATATACAGTCCGTTTCATAAAAAGTGGATCATCCTAAAATTTGACTAAATAAAACATAAGTATGATACAGAAAGCATTTTTCATGTTATTTCATGTCCCTAATATATTTAAATGTCCTTATATAATCTGATAAACTATGATACAGTAACGGTTCTTAAGAAGCTAATATTTTGTGGCCCTACCCTTATTGTCAATGACATTACCAATTCGTCTAGGCATTGATTCGATGATATCGTTGATTTTTGACTGATCTAACTTTCTTCACTCTCTTTTTAACAGTGACGTAAGTTGTGATACGCCATCTGTAGGTAGCAGTGAACGACGAACGTTACGTTTTAGAATACTCCATACATTTTCTATGGGATTCAGATCAGGAGAACGAGCTGGCCAAGATAATGTCCTAAGCCCTAATTGAGACTTGCATAAGTTGACTCTACTACTCCTGTGACACGTAGCATTATCATCCATAAATAACCAAGTCGATGGATCACCAAGTTGATCTGTCATTTGGTTTATGTTCATTCGTAAAACATTCACATAGCGTTCAGAATTCATGGTACCTTGCTGTATGTGAAGTTCAGAGCGGCCATTGGTCCAAATGCCAGCCCAAATCAGTAGAGTCTTGTACTGAAACCTTGTACCCGGGGACGATGTAAATGTCTCGGGAATTTCCTGATCAGATTTGATCCATAATCTCAATCGACCATCACTATCCTTCAGACGGACTGATGCATCATCAGGCCAGACAACCCGATCCCATTGATTTCGCCAGTGACAATGACTCATTGCCCATCTGAGACGTCTTTTTGTATGCTGATCTGATAATTCGATCTGAGAGGGCCTCTTACAGCTCTTGAAATTCGACTCAATAAGTCTTCTACGAGCAGTGGACTTAGAAATAGACGAGACTAGTGCAGCCATCTCAGTTAACGAGAGACTTGGATCAACTTTAACAAATCTCAATTGTTATTGTTCATTTGTGCTTTGTATTGTTTTCAACCGGTAAGAGATAGATTTCTAGCTGAAAGCAATCAGGAGTGCTGCCAACACCACCGCAACGAAGTCAGGAAGCTATGGAACATGAAGTCCAGTTAATCATATGTAGCAGTTACATTATTGTTGATGAGTAATGGTGCTACTGGCTCTGATTGACCGATTTTCTTTATTTTTGTTTTGCTTGATAGCTTTTGGCTTGTAGAACAACATATTACATAACAAAGGAAACAAATGTAATTTTATAAGAGTGAGGTATGATTTTGTGCAACATTGCTAAATGAATATCAAATTATCTACTACTTTTTTATCTATAACAGGAAAACAACTCAATATTCATGCTTGAAATTTCCAACAATGATGTTAGTAAGCACAAGTGACATATCTTCCAAATTTCAGAGAAATTCGTTCAAGTTTGGCGGAGTTAGACAAAGTTGAAGTTAAGGCGATGTTTAAGGGTGATCCATTTTTTATGAAACAATCTGTAGTAGATCCGCTGGCTCAGTTCCGCTTTGGACAGTGAAACAACATCTGTGCTATCCACAGAATTAGACACTGAAGTAGACAGGTCGTCTCTTCTTCCGTTTGACTAGAAAGGAAACATTGGAACATGTAACGTTAATGAAATGTCGCAAAATGCTGACATAATACCATAGCAATCGAACAATGAGCAGCCATAAACACGCCAAATCGTGCAAAGTTTCAGCTATCAAACGGATCACACAGCAGAGAGACACAATCGATGTCAAGTTCTACAGAGAAGTTTGTGAACGTTTTTTCGTGCGCCTGCTAACTTTTTTTAAAATGATCGGAAGGGCCAACATTATCGAGAAAAGTTTTGCGCAATGATCTGAATTCTTCGAATCTGAAGGAATCGCCGCGATGGAGCATTTTGAAGGAATTCACAGAAATCCGCAAGTGACGTACGACTATTTTTCCTATCTCTGTAGGGTATTAGACATTTCTTTTTGCCAACTTAGTAAGTTCCTGCATGTGCCATCTGTTTGAATCAGTTTGCACTTCTAGCAAAGTGATGCGATTAAACAATCTAATTCTGTGGTGCAGGATTTAAGCAATAAAATGAATGAGTCAAACGTCATGTGGTTGAGTTACCTTATGTCATAGAAATTGATAGCAATGAAGACTCTAGAAGGGAAGTAAAACTTCATGCAATGCACAATAGTGACATATAAATCGCATGTATTTTCACTTGGATGCACTTGTCAACGACTGCATCATTTAGTTTAGAATCGGTCACATGTGCAAATCTAAGCTTTTCATTGGTGGTCTATTTCCATTCTAGTCAACCTCAGATAAATAATCTATTTCTATGGTTTATGCTCAACAAGTTTTGAGCCGATCAGCTGTCATAGTTCCCACCAAAGAAATCCAACACTGCATCATAATAAAGGCCTAGAATGGCCATTTACATTGAAAACCATGTGGACATGCGATGGCTGCTGCTAGTCATTGACAATGGGAAGATGCCGGCAGCTCACCTGTGCACTTTGTAGAGATTCACTTTACCTGCACCATATGTAAGCATTAAATTATAATAACTTACACTAAATCGCTTTACTGCAAGAATCTACTACTGTTGTGCATCTCAGTAATGTGATACTTCTTAAGATGTAGCAACATTCATCTATCATGTTCTTTCCTTTTGAAAGACATTTAAGTAGTTGAAAATGTTCAGATGCTAATGACTTGGATGTCTGCTGATAGTCGACACCTGCATTATCACCGTCCTTTCAGATCAAGACTTTGCAGACGAGGTGTTTAACCCTCGCCTCACTGCGGTGTTTATCCTAGCGCGCCTCACTGCGGTGTTTTCGAATTTTGCCGTCTGCTGATCTCCCAAACCATTACACGAATTTTCCCAAGGCATTGAAAGGGGATTCAGAAAATCAGCATCAGATATATTTCTACGGTCACAAAAGGTCACAAAAGCGCCAATTTTAACAAATTTCCGATAGATGGTGTGAAATGGAAAATGACAACAAAAACTAACAAATCATACACCAATCGAAAGATCTGGTTGAAGTGGTTGATAAAACGATCAATCGCTCTGACATTACATCATTGTATTAGATGAGGTCAAAGGTCAAATAAATCGAACTTTTAGTTCAACTCAAATATCACTAAAATCGCACATTTTGGTATTTAGCTTCTGCAGGTGAAGATACAACCCAACTCGGTGACTGATTCTGAAATATGATTCTGAAAATTTCAATAATTGCTGATCAGATACAGAACTCAAAAATAAAAGAATAAAAAATCGTTTTTGAAATTTGAATTTCAAACTTCCAACATGCATACATAATAAGCAGATAATTTCAAATTCAAAGATTTTGCATTTGTGAATATCTCTATATTTATGGGAAGAATCACTTATGTAATCTCAACTTATATCATCAAGAATTGATGCCACAATGTACATTAGAGGTAAATATACACCAAAATCAGCCAAAATATTACAAACATTCACATTTTAAAATACATCTCACGCCAAAAGTATTGCGCCAAATTTCTCATCCTTCAGTCAAAATTTGCATAATACGTAGAAAGTAAGCTGTTAGAAATCTGGTGGCCGTTGATTGCTTGGATTAAAGATATTCAAAAATTCGCCAAAGGGGTCGAAAAACGTCCCCTTCCAATCGGGGGAGGGGATTGGATCCAACATGTCGAAATGTCAGCTTCTAAGATCATTGTGTCGATAGAATTAGTTGTCATGTAATCCTGCTCATTTTTGGAATGATTTGCCACAGATGGCGTCGAGTGCTTAACTGTCAACTCTTTTTAAAAGTGTCTTGATTCTTACCTTGACTTGTCTGTATAAACTAATTCTAGCCGTTCATTTCTCCCATCATTGCTCCGATTCGAGCTCTTTTAAAATGCAAAGACCTTGTCATCGTTTAATTTGTCTTTCAAATTCGTGCAAATGCTCAAACTTTACGACATTGTACTACTGTAGAAACATTACTTCATATCAGGGAGTCGGAGTCCTATAATTTTTGCTGGAGTCGGAGTATACTACAAGCAAATCATTTATCTTCGTGCATAGTTGTCATTGTCTTGATGTCAACTTTCTCCGTCAAACAAAAGTACAGAGACACTGCTGCGTGCAAAGCTTGTAATAGTTGAGGGAATGAACCGTGATAGTGAAAAAGGGATTGTCTTTTCACTCTGTGATTTAATAGAGAAGACAAGCCTTCATAACCTCGATCACACCTACGCATCAAAGGTCACATCAGAGACAGAAATGAAATACTAGTTTGTTTGAGAACATTACCTCTTACCCTCACGTTAATCGTGTGTGATGGCTCCTCTAAAGCGCATATTAAAATCGAAAGAGCAGTCATTCTTTTTGATGAAGGATGGGGGATTTTCCTGCCTGGTAGAGACTGGAGAAAACCGTGTGAAACACACATCAACAAGAGTGGAGGAGCCGAGTGGTGTGCATCCAACTTAAAGTGACACTTGATCAACTTTCATCGAAAATGATTGATAATAGATACAGCAATGATCACTAAAGATAGGTTCAGGTAAGCCTATAATGATCTATGATGTAGGTTACCAGTTTTTTTTAAAAAAAACTAGGCCTATTATACTGACCGCCCGGAGTCGGAGTCCTATCAAAAGCCGGAGTCCCTTCATCCCTGCTTCATAGTGAATACTCCTCCTCGAAAGCGGAGAAAATGTTTCGACGCGGCAATCTGCCTAATGGATGGCATTTAAAAATTGAGGAAAATTGACGCATGACAATACGACATTGTAATTTGTTATACCTATTGTAAAACATAGATTCCGAATTCATACTTTTATAAAGCGGCCAAGTTACTTTCTTCGTGAAGACAAACTTTCAGAAGACAATATTCAAAAGTAAATTTTTAGCAATTCCATGAAGTATCTCTTGCGAAATGATGTCAGTTTAGGGCAGGGACTGTAAAAAATTAATTGGTTAATAATTAATTGCAATTTAATTGGACCAATTAATTGATTGATAATTTGTATCCAATTATTAATTGATTGAATCATTAAAATTAATTGCAATTAATTGGATCAGTGTCAATAAATTCCGCCTATGTTAGCACTTGGTACTTACTTGGTTCCTACTTTTTTAGAAATTTACCTTCAACATTTGTACATTCAAACTCCATCTAGGTCTACACACACTCCTTTGAGATCAACTTCCATTTAACAATTGAAAATCGCAGGCGTGCGGATTGCATACACGCATGTCATATACACGCATGTCATACTCGTGTGAACTTTTAGTCTGAGGTGAGGGATGATTGATGACTAGTACAGGTTGCTTCTATTGTATGAATACAAAAATTATTAAAATTCACCTCATTTCTCATTTTTCACTTGAGAACATAGTTGAGATATTCTTAATAGATCCTAGTACCTGTAATTTGAGTCTTTAATCTAGTCTGATTTCAGAGATAATTTATAGAAAGTCTAGGGAATATCCGTCGATAAAATGTTCCTGTCTACAAAAAGTCAAAAAATCAAGTCGAGAAAATGAATCACATCTAGGGTTAAATGAATGAATGCAATTAAGGCCCACGTAGGCCTATTAAGAATATTGGCAATTAATTGCAATTAATTGATTCATGAATTTCCAATTGAAAATTAATTGATTGATGAATTTCCAATTGAAAATTAATTGCCACCCGGAGTTAACATTAAGTCCAACCGGAGTCGGAGTCCCATCAAAATGATAGGACTCCGCATCGCCCTGTTTTATATATGCTATTTTTGACGATTGTGACTGATGTGACACATCCATTACAACATCTTCTGCTCCCATTTTCCAATGACTTACAAATTTCGACTTACATTGTGTGTGACTGCAGCTAGGTCAAATTCTTTTTCCCCTCAAATATGTCGCTTATTCAATGACGGTCTCACGTTATGGCATTGTTGTCGACCACTGACGCCAATGTTTAAAGTTTTTGCTGTTGCCTCATGATTTTTATCATTGTGGCTTTTTGATAAAATAAACGTCGCAGAATTTGAAAAAAAGATGTCCTTTCGCAACTTTAAAAATAAAAAATGCCACAAGTAGGTTCTTCATTTTATTTCCACGAGATCTTTCGTCCAGTTCTCTTCATGGTGGATACACTGGAAATGAACGTATGATACACACTGCTATTGACTGTTACCACGATTCAAAGACATTCTGCACATAACGTGACACAATTTGCGGACGGAAAGTGGTGGAATAGATATCTACAACTCAAGGTGCAATTAAGACCAAATGAATTTTACAAAAAGAAGTAATTGCGACAGCTAGAAAATACGAAATCAAATGAAGTTGTACTAAAAACATTAAGGAAAAGGAAAAGTATACTAAGTATGTACAAATAGAAAGCAAGAAAAAAAGCAAAAGATTAACAAACAACAGGTAAATAATAAATAAAAAATAAAAGCAAAATAGATAAAGATAAAGTTACCAAGGCAAAGGCAGGGAGTAGATAAAATAAACGTCATTCATTCATTTAGAGTAGGACCTTTGAGCCGAGGCTTTGCCAACCTTTAGTCGAGTTAAGTCGGGCAGAATTCCTATATCAAGCCAATATGAGACGAAAATGTGTATGCACTTCAGCGAGAATGATCTTTATCGATTTTCTTCATATAAGCACAAGAACAGCACTCAGTCATCACAAAATTGACATGAAGCTGAAATTCACATTTAATGAGTTATCTATAGCCCTGTGTACTGTTTTTGTTGCAGAAGTGGCTACTGGTTTAGTAGCCAGAAGTAGGTAGCTGCTGCTACTACACTGTAATCGCTCAATAACAATCACATACGAAGGATGGATTTTTTGATATATTTCTGCATATAGTTGTATGCTTTTCGTATGTTATTTCAATGTTATTTCAAGTGTTGCATTCTTTACATACTAAAGCCATATCAGCACAATGTAAAAAGAAAGCCTCAATGATGTCTAAAGTATGTTGATTTAAGGCCTTCTGTCAATAAAGACTTGAGACTGATGTTACTAATGTTTTGCAAGTAGTGAGATAATGACATTCAAGCGTCAAACTTTCAATACTGAATTCGATTTTAGTAGATGTAAATCTAAGGTATTTCATAAATAATGAATAAGCATTTAACCATCAACAATCATGTAATATGTAAATTTGGAATTAAGCATATTATCAATACAAAATAGAAACACATTATAATTCATGAGCGCAAAAATAGTTATGTTTGAGATATATATGTCAACATGGTTGCTCGAGAGTTATCGTTTGAATGAATTGATGTCAATCAAGTTGGTTCATTAAGTAGAGCTAGCCAAATGTCCTGTTGATGTTACTAGGCAAGTAGAAACGACGACACACAGCATAAAATTCACAATAAATCTAATCTAGTTAAACACCACACTTTAAAAAAGAAATTTTCACGACTGGTATCACTGAAAAAAGTTATTTGACAGTAGTATGTAATATGTATGTTTATTTGCTATGTGACTTAAAGTTCTACATACCAGAGGCATACGAATAAAGATGAATTTGCATCGGGTCTCGTATATAAAACGTACTAACAACTCCTATTTCAGTGTAAAACAGTTAATTTCGTTTGAAAAACATACCAGATCTCTGTAAGCATACAAGAATCTCGTATGAAATGTTAGTTTCAAATTGTACAGTATGTGATTTTGGTATATGTTTGTCTGTTATTTTCGTATCCAGCGACAGTGTAGTCTCTCAGAAGTCAGAGAAGGCCATTGTTGTGTCAATAATTATTGAGGTTGACATACAACATTATCACGACAAACATGCACATTTTCTATAACTGTTCTAGGAATACCATGTTATGCCATGTACCAACTGCAGTACCAATGTGAGAGCTGTACAGTGATGACTACTATATGAACTTGTAGCTTGTTAGCAAACAATCATATTTCGATTTCTTGTCTTCATAAAATCTCTGTTTCATCTAGCTAAAAGGTCTGTTTATTTTCTGGTGCATGTGGTGCTGGAATAAGAAAGGAAAATGACATGTGAAGCAAAACTTTATGCTATCATCAGTTTTAGTTTCTTTATTAACTGATAACGAAAGATGCGAACAGAGTTTGGGCGAAAATGACTTTTCCTTGCAGTTCCTACTGAATTTGTTTTTTCATTATTTATGTTTGTTGACTGTACTGCAGATAAGTCAGATCAATATTTCAGCGGTTGCAGGCATACATTTTCATCCTTCAGCGGCTGATTACGATATTTGGGCATTGCGTATCTCGTCATCATTACAAGTGTCCTGATCACAGAATTAAATATTTTGTTTAACTGCTTCGGTTTGGTAGAAGTGTGATTAATACGAAATGGACGGCACATTGAGGAACCTATTAAGTGGGCAAAAAGGAATTCCTAATACCTTACAGAGATAGGAAAAAGGCGTGCATCGCTTGCGGATTAATGTGAGTTCCAGCGAAGTGCTTCGATTGCCAAAATTCCTTCAGATTCGAAGACTTCAGATCATTGCGCACAAGTTTTCTCCATAATGTTGATCCATCCGATCATTATTAAAGAAAGTAGCAGGCGTACGAAAATTAGTTCACTTGATGATTTCACATCCTCTCCTCGGCATTGCTCACTGTATAGTGCATACATTGAATCGAAGCCAGGCATTCATGTGTGATTTGGTGTGTGCGAAGTGATATCACACGACGCACGCATCTCTCACTGGCTCTGGTGTCCTCTGCTGACAGCTTATTGTTTGCCATTTCCAATAGCAAGCGATACACGAATTATCCATTCGAGAAGGAGCAAGTTGTCTAATTCTGTGATGTGCCATTTCGATATTAAGGTTACATATAATTCTTCCTTTCTAGGAAACCGAAGCGCGCAGATGAATCTAATTATGTAGTCCTGCTAATCATCAAGCTGTGACAACCAGAGCTGGAACCGCTTCCAGTTCTGATGACAATAATACACGAAAGAAGTTGATGAGTTTATCGCATAAATTACTTTTTAAAGAAAAGGAATGGGAAAGTGTGTGAACAATTTCTATGAAGCAAAAAGCAATTCGTTAGTGAGATCTAATGCAATCCAATTCTACGCTCATAAGAAGACCCATCTTTCATTTCTCATGCATGAAATGACATATCATCAATGAAGTTGCACCCTCCTTTGCAGAAATCAGCATCTACATTACTCTAACTTGACTTAAATTTGGTACAATACGAGACTGCAGCTACTTTGATTAAAATTAGTTTAACACTCCCATTGATTATGATAAAAACTGGGCCTTATTAGGGTAGCCAGGCAATTGCGCCTATGTCTTGTTCGCAGCAACCGACAGAAATAAACTGAATAAAGTCGTTTCCCATTTCACACCAAGGGTTTGAAAACCATGTTTTTAAAAAGTATTAAAAAGATAAAGGCATCAATGTCTTCTTGTATTTCAGATTTTATCGACATTGCATGTAAAATTCCAACATAATAACTAACATAAATAAACTAAATGTATCAATATTCATTGATCTAAAACGTAGTTGTTCAATAGTTGACATCGGTCGGCAATTCAGTAAGGAAACGCAAGGTCTTCGACCGAAAATTCTCTCTATTTCTACAAATAAGTTACAATAAAATAAAATAAAGTAAATAAAGTCACAATCATCATTTATTTTACTTATTTTGTTGTAACTTACTTGTAGGAATAGAGAGAATTTCTGATCGTAGACAATAAACGGTAGATACTATTCAACTTTTAGTGATTGATCTTGGAAACACGGACCGAGGATGATGAGAAATTTGAGATCAAAACTGCTGCAACACGAAGTTCGCTTTTATAGGACTGATGCCACGATAGAGTTATGTTTTAGTTGATCCTCTAGAAGCTATTGAGCCTAACAAGACATCTGGAAGAAACTGGAAGAGAATTTCGTAGTGGTTGGTCGTGACTCAGTGACATACTCTATCTTTGAAGCTATGAAATCACACATGATGATCAAGGTTGACGAGATTCACTGTTTAATTTAGGAAATCCGGAAATGGACAACTTTTGTCTCTATGTGGGGCGAGTTGGGAAATACCAAAGTAAGTGCATAAGGAAAATACATTTAGAAAACACTCTATCGGGAAGGTCATTTGCTCTACGCCTTTAATGTGCATGAATTCACTGTTGTAGTCAGAGTAATGAAAAATGGTTGACTAACATTTGTATGAGGGCTTACTCAGGAAAAAGCGTGAAGGTATGGGTTTGGATTTTGAGGATTCAAAATTTGAAATCAGATTTCTGACCATGTAGGTGAAACTGATCAACAAACTAAATGCATCAGCGAATTCAACAAATCCGAAATTGGTTTATACATCCGAAAATCATTCAATTTTGTAAATTTTGATATGCTATCTTATTTCGGTAAACGTATGAAGTTTTCGATTTTTTTCTCAGAACTCACATTGTGGATGCGCCCTATTGAGGACGGCTTTGAACTTTCATGAACTTTCAAATGAACTCATCGGATTACGTCACAAACTGAAGTTGCAACTTGAAATGAGTACTCATTGAATTTGACAATGTACGTACTGATATTCAATGTCAGGAATCAAATGTATCATAAGGGTGTGTTAATTTGACCTTCAAATGATGTCACGAGTTTATGACGCAATTTCCAACATGAAAGACGTTTGCTTTAACATTATGTCACTAAATTTAACTAAAATGGATCCAGTTTCATCTGGCCTCTTGCGTAACATCGCGAAATACCACGAAATACATGTATTATCGGCCACACCTCTCGATCATGTGATTCCCACCCAGGTGACTGATCCTATCTTTAGTAATCTCAAATACATCTGTTTCCAAGCGCTCCCTCAAAATACCGAACCGAATGAAAATTCATTGAATTGGTTTATATTCCACTCCACGGTGGAGCCGAAAACATGGGCTGCTTTACATACAAATTTGATTTGTAACGAGAAATTCCTTCCTATTCTGACCACGAATAGCGGTTTCGATTCTTGACAATGATATTTCACTAGGTGACATGCCACGCATGATTCACGCGTAATTACGGAACACTCGAAACATCCGTGGTTAAGGACATTCTATTCTTCTACTCGCGTACATACGCGCTGCACTAAGAGTCAGAAATCACTTGACCTGATGCTGTTAAAACATGGGGAATGTTCATGAATACGCGCGGGCGAGCGCTTAAAGTTTGCGCATCGTCCACGGTTGTCTGCGTTGCCGCTTGAACCACGGATGAACCGCTTAGCATGTTATGTCTTCCCTGAGCATGAAATTGAGGTTCTATCACATTGTTTAGCCTCTGATACATGCAGACACATGAGACGCAAAGTCTATATAACCGGACTGCCAACTATACTAACTTACATAACTTATATTACAGCAATATCCCGCATAGCCACGGATGTTTGGGGTCATGTGTAATTACGCGTGGTTCGCGCGTGAATTACGCGTGATTGAACGTGGCATGTCACGTAGTGAATCATCATTCTATCTACAGTATGTTGTTCTGTATGAAATGTAATCCGATGATTTTCAGTCATGGGACATTTCGTTGCTAAACAATTATTTTTGATAAACCTGGAGAAAAGTTTATGAAAAGTTTCATACTGATTGGATTGGTGATTCTACTGAACCAGCAATTATTCTTGATGAACAAGTACAAATCACTTTTTCGGCCTCTTCCTTCAACCCTCAGAAAGTATGTTGATGGTATCTGCATTATCGGGGGCATTCTAAAGGAGCTGTGTGACCAAGATGTTGTCCATTTACAAGACAAAATGAAGAGCTTGAATCAGAAGGGTCCGTGACACGAACGTGGTTCGTGTCGTGTAGAGACTTGTCATTCGTGTCGCGTTGTTCATGTTTTTACAGTTGGAATCGTGTTTCTTTAGTTGCTGACAGAGATTCAATACATGCAGTTGTTAAGGATGCAATACAGTGAATCAATGCCTGGCTGTGTCACAAGCATCAACTGCCTCTTGTGCGTTGGTTGGCACTACTCCGTACGCGGACTGGGACAGAGCAATCATTGGGCCACGTGCATTTTCTGCATGAAGTTTGTCTTTGACAGCAGACGGTGTCATCGAATTCAGAGCAACTTCTCAAAATAAGTATTAGATAACCTCCAATCCACAGCCTTTTGACAATAGGAACCTTCAATCATATTCAAATTACATTGAAAATTCTTCAATCTGAAGGATTAACTGAACTATTGTTGTGCATTGCATGAACTATATGTTGAATGAATTACTCGCAAAGCAAATTTGGTGTTCATGCCGAGCTCTTCGTTTCGTGGTGAGGGTAGAATGTAGAACTCTAGTTTGAAAGGAAAACACAATTAACGTCAGGCTAGTCATCTTGAGAAAACCACTCGGCTGGTAATAATTAAGTGAATAAACTGTTGGGCAAGATCCAACGGCATTAGGCACGTATTTAAATGGCAGAAATAAAGGTCCGAAATAACAACTATAGTCCGTAATCCGAATGGGTACGTATTTGAGGTACAAAAGAGAAAGCGGGTTCAATGAACTTGTAAGTAATATTGTGAGCATATTCCACAGGTGCCAAAATACATCCTTTGAAAATTGAAATTACAGACAAAGTCGTCTCGGGCTTCATTAAGGATGGAATACGCAATCATCAAATGATTATCTGAATTGGAAGAATCTCTTGAAAGTTCGTATTTTCATTGGTAATTTTAGTTTCAAACATTTTGCAAGGCATTTATAAAAATTGAAAAAGTTTTAAAACAACTTGTCCATCCAGTAAATTGTAGAAAATCAAGAGTGAATTTAGTACAGTATGAATAAGCATCTGGAGGAGTAAATGGTGGGACGATTAAACCGCTCCGTAATACTTAAAGACATTTGAACTTATACGGTCACTATACGGACCCCTTTGGACATTCAACACTGTAAACCGTTGATTGACAATTGACAGACATTTATCCTACAAAATCTATTTTGTCGGTCATTGCTAGTTCTTGTAGGATGATTGCCACTAAACACCTACAATATCTGGCAAAAAGCGACAAAATGAATAGCAGTGAATTATAGCTTAAATTTCATCAAAAATGTAGGTAATTAACTAAATTATGTCAAAATGAATCATGCCTAAAAGTCAAGCAATCACTAATCGAAAAAATCAATCAATATTCAACAGTTTTTGTTTAGTTAATTTGCATACAAAGCATCTGTTTCGATGTCGGTGGAGAACCTACCAATTCATCAGATATCGCAGGATATTGGAGGTGACAATTGTCAGTCGATTTTGTCAGTAATTTTAAAGGATTATTGTCGGTCTACGGTTTACAGTGAATACGAATCATTTGGCTGAACGGTGTGGCATGTTCTGCAAACGACATATTTGCATTCTAATTTGAAATGGGCAGCTGACCTATGTTTTGCGATATGTTTGCATTTATATGTCCATAAGGTCCCATCCCCAACCAGTCGGTTTTTAATAACAAGCGGGCCAGCGACTGGCCGGTTTTGAAAACGCCGGCCGCCAAAAAGTCGACTGCTTCTAACTCAGATGTGAAGAGTATTCACTTTGTACGGAGTTCTGCATTTAGTGGTGTGATGTCGAATATGAAGCACAAGAATAATCGTGCCTTTTTTCTCATCGAGGGTCGGAATGATTTGCTGGTGTTACACGTCATGCCGTCTCTAAGTTACCCGCTTGTCGTGGAACATTTCGCGGTATAGATGACCATAGCTGGAGGTGGGTCCGGGCCTAGAATGTTCAGTACGCGGGTGGATGATTCTTACGTCTGAAATTAGAAGCATCTTCCTCATGTGATCATTTTAATTCTCTGATTCAATTCATATGATGACTTATCAACATGGTTCTCAGACATAGATGGACACTGTCATACGACGGAATAGTCATATAGGCCTACGTGTGTTTTCTCGACCAAAGACAACGATCAATGGACGATTAACAAATAAAATGTCTCTGGAATTTTGATCAAAAGAGTCGATTGAAAAATTCGCTCAACTTTTTCTTGAACACTTCAGTTTCTCAAGTAGGCTACACGTATGCAGTGTTTTTGTTTTCCCTGCTTTAATAAAGCTAGATCTAACCAATGGCCAATTTATTTGTGATAGACAAAATCGTAATGCATGCACATTATTCAAAACAAATTCTCCTTACTGCTCAACACTTATCAATTTATTTACAGATAGCACATAGGCACTACATCATACGATCAGGTAATCAAAAACTAGAATTTTAGAATGATTCTTAGATTATACTCAAATAACGTAATTGATATTTCCATTAAGGATGGTAAAGTGTGGAAAACCATAAAATATCTCACCCGGGCCCAGATACAAAATTCATCCGGGCCGGGCCTAATATTCTGGAGTCAGTGCGTGCCCGGGCCGGGTCGAAAAAAGTGGCCCGGTTCCAGCTTTGTTGATGACATTGATCGCCTGTCGCTTTTGTATTGATTTTAGCTGTCTATCGTATGTGTATTTTACGATCTTCCGGCAGGTGTTGTAGTTGAGATCGATTTGTTAATATCACTCAGAGCAATCAGTAATTTTATTTATATGACCGTGAAATATATTTGGATATTCGTGGTACTTTTATTTCTCAAAAGGGTGCTACAGTAGATCGTCCCTTTCTAAGCTATAACAAATGTCGCAAGTCTATCTTGCCGCCAATCTTGCATGTAATCTTGCTCATCTTACAAAATGCACTAGTAGTCTTGTACCGCAAGATCTTACACTTTCCTACAAAAAATGTCGGCACATGTGTAAGATCCTAGCGCAAGATTTCCCCAACACATATTGATTAATGTCGAAACGGAAGATTTCTTTCATATTTCTACCACGTTGCGGTGTCTTAGTTCACCAATGGTTAGATTGGACGAAAGGTCCAATGGTTTCGCCGCCGAGGCCACCTGTTAAGAAATTGAGAGCATAGAAGGATAGCATTAATTTTGCAAAATGCAGTATTTGCGAATCATCACTGGTGTACTATGTTAGGCGAAAGTTTGTAGCGTGTTAAAAGTTGCGTTTAATGAATGCCCGAAGAAAAATCGGTCGATAAGCAATTTGCAGATCTCAAGTTTCCTTGATATATTCAACATGAATTTCTGACTCTACAGTACGCGACAGCAAGTTTTAAACAAATAACATTTCAATGATTTTTTGACATAGAAGTCTGAAATTGAGTCAGATAGCTGTATTACTTTTGCAATAAATCATGTATTCACATCAAGAATGTAAATTAAAACAACATCCTACAGAAGACGATTACTTTCATGAAAATGAGTGCAGCACTTTGTACGAAATCCTCAAGAATCGATCAATGCACTCACACGTCGTGGCATCGATCTAACCAAAGATTGCATAATGTTCAATATCTCATCATCGTGATGCCACACTTAATTAATCCAGTTATTATGTCGCTTTTTGATTTCGGCTTCATTTTCAGAATTCGTTTCTTCACTATTTCCCACAGATTCTCTACGGGGCTGATGTCCGTGGACGATGTGGCCAATCCACTCCAGATCACTTCGGCACTCCAGATCACTTTATTCCACTGATCTCTCCAATTACCGTGCTGAAATGCCCACTGATGTCATTCAATCTTCTTGTGTTGTCCATAGGCTAGCGGAATCAGCTCGGTCACCCATTTCTTCTTGAATATCTCGGATTGTTTCCATTAATGATACGCATACGACGGAGATCTCGGTCTGATAGATGTTCGCGGTCTGATATTTGAACCACCACAGTTTCGATATTTTATATCTGCATTTCCAGTTTCACGATATTGTTTCAAAATAAGACTCACACTGGCTTTGCACATACCAACAGTATTTGCGATTTCAGTCACTGTATTGTCTGTGTTCTCTAATAATAACCGCCAATAATTGCCAATAATTTTAATACACTTTTCACGTCATTCGTCCATTTCAAAGCTCTATCGCAGATAACGAATAAATGACTCAAATCTAGAAAATTCAAGATTCACATTGACATGCTGTTGATTTCACGATGCACGCGATTAGTTATAGTTTGAAGCTGGAGTTTAATGCATCAATTTGAATTTTGGACCATAGAAATCAAGCTCTGAGAGAAAAGAAGCTTAATGACTGCCTTATGTGTCAGTGTTTAAAACTTGCTGTCGCGTACTGTATTAATAGATGCACATTGTGTATATTTAGATATATATGATGGCCGCCAACGGGAGGTGATTCTTCATGGATGCAAACAGCAAAAAAGCAAGTCTCTCCTTCAAACGTTTATTTTGGCCACAAGTAAAAACAGATTGGCAAAAATGTATACTACCCCGACGCGTATGTGTAACATGGCTGCTATTCACAATATTCCGATTTTTCTCAACGATAATAGTTACAATAAACAGTGGAGCTCAACGATACAATGAAGTATTATAGCGATTTTATCGTTATCGTGCTGGTGTGAACGCGCCTTAAAACTATGTCTCATTCTTTACTGAGGTTGGATCACAGAATTAGACAGGTCGTCTCTCTTCCGTTTGACTAAAAGGGAAGCATTGGAACATGTAACGTAAATGAAATGGCACAATCTGCTGACATAATACCATAGCAATCGAACAATGAGCAGCCAGTTCAACATTAAACACGCCAAATTGTGCAAAGTTTCAGTGACTGTTATCAACCGGATCACACAGCAAAGAGACACAGACGATGTCAAGTTCTACAGAGAAGTTTGTGAACGTTTTTTCATGCGCCTGCTAACTTTTTTTGAAATGATCGGAGGGCCCAACATTATCGAGAAAACTTTTGCGCAATGATCTGAATTCTTCGAATCTGAAGGAGTCGTGGCGATCGGAGCATTTTGAAAGAATTCAGAGCAATCCGCAAGCGACGCAAGACTATTTTTCCTATCTCCGCAAGGTATTAAAAATTTCTTTTTGCCGACTTATTAAGTTCCTGCATGTGCCATCTGTTTGAATCAGTTTGCACTTCTAGCAAAGTGATACGATTAAACAATCTAATTCTGTGGGTTGGATAGTATTCACGTTATCATTCGTTGTTGAAACAGTACAATGGATCTGAAGTCATTTGCTGTTTTGATAAATTTACTTAATTTCACAATGTTTCCGATAGCTATATTCTCCAGCATTGCATAGAAATCCTGCTTAACAACGTTGCAACTTGTCATTGTCATACATAGAACATTCACAGATAAAATGGAATACAGTTTCTATTCAAAACCTACATTTTCTGTCTTCATTTTATACTCTGTTTGCTCTGTAACTTCATGTTCTACCGCTAAATTCCGCACGACATTTTCATCAATAGTGCGATGTCATTTCGTTTCATGTTAAACATTAAATAACGTTTAATTGTGCAATCGAATTGTGTTGATTCCAAATAATTAGTTCCAGTTCTACTTCCTTTAGCATCGTTTATCCATTCAGCCTTGAAATTTTCTATAAGTCTGTTTTTAACCATATTCTTATATTTTCTTCCATCAATAACCGATAACAATAAATTGAAATAAAATCGCTTTGTATGTGCAACATAGTTCACAAAATCCCGATTTTTCTCAACGATAGGCAGTTACAATGTGAACAGCTTATCACAACGATGAAATGAAATATCGTCACATTTTTATAGTGCTCGTTATCGATCTGATGGGAATGCAGCTGATATCTTAAGATACGCAAGTTGACACCTCGAAAATTACATGTCAATATTTTTCAATTGTTCAAATATAATCTTGTTGTCTTCTTTTTACTTTTATAGAGAGAATTTCTATAGTGTAAAAAATGATATGCTTATTCACTCATCATTCTGTTAGCAGGGACATTGAAGCCGCTGATTAATTTTAAAAAAAAATGAGTCATCACGTAGAAATAAAGTTCTGTAAGCCCGCTTCTGTCCATTTTGGTAAAATCAGCACTCCGTGATTTGTAAAAGCGACACGAATTTATTAGAACAAAATCAATGACCAAAACTGAATCATTGCAAACTTTTCATACACAAAACATACATCTAAGTCAATACAAAAAGCATAAAAATATCAAAAATTATAGAAAAAAAGACTGAAGGCAATTCAAAACTCAAACCGGTGTTTCAAGTGATCAATGATTGTCTTCGGCAGCGGTAGTCGTTCACAATCCGCCGATTTAGAGCAGCCAGTTGCAATTTGTCGTTCACAGACCTCACTCAAAGTAGGCACACGGTTCCTATAGGACTTTATTTCGATTTCCATGCCCACAGCAGTGGAGCTAGCTGCCGGAAATAACGGGGCATTGATTCGATGAAGGCCTCGGAATGCAATGCCAAGATCCTTACCGTCCAGTGAGAAGGAGAGAGTGCCTGTGATGAGATTCAGATGACAGCCTATCACGGTGTTGGCCGCATAGAAGGGCTCACAGTAATCTCTGGCCTGCCCTTCATGCCACACTTTCCCTTTGTAGGAGAGACCCCAGCTCTGATGATCAGCACCAAGGAGATCGATGTATTTGAAACCGTCCACGTGCAAATTCGCATCACCTGTCGCCACGCCGATTTCTACAGATGTGCCAATTGGAGGTTCTACGAAGCAGACTTCCCAGTGGTGTTCTCCGGTCGTGAAGCCCTTGTTGGCCCGTACTCCGGCGGTACCTTCACTGACGCACTCGAAATCATCATGAAAATATGCAGTCTTCTGATCATTGGAGAGAGCAACGGCAGAAGAGCAATCGTTGGAATTCCAATGCATCCTGCAGTCAACTGTTTGTAGTAGTTCCATTGTCACTGCACGTGGGTAGCAGCGTTGCTGTCAATTTGTACTATCACAACTGGTTTGATCTGGATTTTGTAACTCATGTGATCTCTGACGTCAGGGAGGTGTGTACGAGATCTCCCACACGTTATGTAATCAGATTAGTCGACAACATTGCTGAAGATAATTAATTATGGACTGTAGGGTCGATGAGCGATCAATTACAGGACAGCAATCAATCAAATCTCATGAAGAGAGGTCTACAACGACAGAAGTTTTCAAACATTAACTGCGAAAAATAGGAAGAGACAATCAATATATTCGAATAGCAACATAATACAACCAATTACTTTTACTTTTTTTTACTTTATCCTTTTAGCGTCTTCGTTTCCCCTATACTAGAGGGTTTGACGTTTGATCAACCGTCTCCAATGGTTTCGATCCTGGGTGTCCTCTTCTGTCGCACCAATCCTCGTCAGATCATCTTTGACATTTGCGAGCCAAGTCTTCTTCGGCCTTCCTCGAGGACGAAATAATGCAATAATGCAATAATGTGTTGGGCGGCATCAATCAATTGATTGCAACAAGTTGTTGGCTGGCATCAATCAATTGAGTACAACAATTTGTTGGCTAGCATCAATCAATTGATTGCAACAAGTTGTTGGCTGGCATCAATCAACTGATTGCAACAATTAGTTGGCTGGCATCAATCAATTGATTGCAATAATGTGTTGGCTGGCATCAATCAACTGATTGCAACAATTTGTTGGCTAGCATCAATCAATTGATTGCAACAATTTGTTGGCTAGCATCAATCAATTAATTGCAAGAATTTGTTGGCTGTCATCAATCAATTGATTGCAATAATGTGTTGGACGGCATCAATCAATTGATTGCAACAATTTGTTGGCTAGCATCAATCAACTGATTGCAACAATTTGTTGGCTAGCATCAATCAATTGATTGCAATAATGTGTTGGGCGGCATCAATCAATTGATTGCAACAAGTTGTTGGTTGGCATCAATCGATTGAGTACAACAATTTGTTGGCTAGCTTCAATCAACTGATTGCAACAATTTGTTGGCTGGCATCAATCAATTGAGTACAATGATGTGTTGGCTAGCATCAACCAATTGACTGCAACAATTTGTTGGCTGGCATCAATCAATTGATTGCAACAATTTGTTGGCTGTTGGGTAGCATCAATCAAATGATTGCACCAATTTGTTGGTCTGCATCAATCAATTGATTGCAACAATTTGTTGGCTAGCATCAATCAATTGATTGCAACAATTTGTTGGTTGGCATCAATCAATTGATTGCAACAAGTTGTTGGTTGGCATCAATCAATTGATTGCAACAATTTGTTGGCTGGCATCAATCAATTGATTGCAATAATGTGTTGGTTGGCATCAATCAACTGATTGCAACAATTTGTTGGCTAGCATCAATCAATTGATTGCAACAAATTGTTGGCTAGCATCAATCAATTGATTGCAAGAATTTGTTGGCTGGCATCAATCAATTGATTGCAATAATGTGTTGGCTAGCATCAATCAATTGATTGCAATAATGTGTTGGCTGGCATCAATCAATTGATTGCAATAATGTGTTGGCTGGCATCAATCAATTGATTGCAATAATGTGTTGGATGGGATCAATCAATTGATTGCTATGATTGCGATGATTGATAATTTTCCTACCAAAACTTTCGAATTTGAAATACTCTACATGTATGTCTCTGGTGCAATCGATATCTATGGACTCATACGTAAGTTATGAAAATGGTTGAATAGAGCGTTTTACCATCAGTCATATTGCACTTTTCTACGGAGCTTCCATTCTTTAATTCTAACTTTTGAACAATGCGAAACATTCATAAAAAATTGGATTTTAGCTTCATGATTAGAATTGATTCAATTTTGTGAAAATATTCCAAGAAACATGACTCGGAAAAGAAAAAGAAGAAGAAGGATTCGAATGCGAGGAATTCCCCTAAGTTGGTTTTCCACACTTCAAAAAGAACTGACCACAGAATTACATTGTTTAATCGTATCACTTTGCTAGAAGTGCAGACTGATTCAAACAGATGTCACATGCAGGAACTTAATAAGTGGGCAAAAGGAAATTTTTAATACCTTACAGAGATAGGAAAAATAGTCGTGCGCCGCTTGCGGATTTCTCTGAATTCCTTCAAAATGCTCCGATCGCCACGATTCCTTCAGATTCGAAGAATTCAGATCATTGCGCAAAAGTTTTCTCGATAATGTTGGGCCCTCCGATCATTATTAAAAAAGTTAGCAGGCGCACGAAAAAACATTCACAAGCTTCTCTGCAGAACTTGTCATCGACTGTCTCTTTGCTGTGTGATCGCGTTGATAACAGACACTGAAACTTTGCACAATTTGGCGTGTTTAATATTGAACTGGCTGCTCATTGTTCGATTGCTATGGTATTATGTCAGCAGACTGTGCCATTTCATTAACGTTACATGTTCCAATGTCTCCCTTCTAGTCAAACAGAAGAAGAGACGAGCTGTCTAATTCTGTGGAACTGACAAAAGAACGTTCAGCATGCTCATTTCCTCATTTTTCTTCTCGACTGTGATTTTACTCAACACGGATTTCGATTCGTTGGTTGCAAAGTGTTAATCTATTCAGCTAATATTTACAGATTTCTATTGACACAGCAGGTGTTTTGCCAATCTCATTGAAACTATTGATCGATTTCTATTGCATTACTGTGGTCATTGAAAGCGTCATCCGCGAGCTGACATTTTGATCATCTGCGCCTCAACATGCATTGCTCGAAATGTCATCGATGTTCTATGGTCGTCAAGCTATTGTCTCCGTGGTTCCATTGGCGCGCGGTTTTTGAAACCTGTCGTTTTTAACTGTCATCTCGCTGTCTGATTGATACTTAGGCCGTCTCCATCGCCTTGTGATCTGTACTCCCGTAGGGGAGAAGTACAAGTAAGTGAATTACTAGATAGATAGAAAAAATGAAGATCTGTTTGATCAAAAATGTCTTCAGTGATGAGAATTTTGTGAATTCAGTGACTTTAGGATTCATCCGTTGTAGCTCAGTATCAGAGAAATGCGAATTCAACGTATTAAAGTGCGTCAGGCTAACTTCAGGAACGAACGAAGTACGAAAGTAGTGCTAAAAACTATCACATCCTGAAATTACTTATTTGAAGGACGAACAACAAATTTCATGCGGTTTTGAACTTTTAAGACCCTGACAGGTAATCCTGGAGCCCTAAATATCTGATTTTGATGTTCCAATGATGTATGCATCATTATGATAATCGTTCCCAAAAATACTGCACAGCAGAATTGACGCATTGTTGCTCCTATTGTAGTACTACCAGTTTTTACCACCGCTGTCATCTTGTTCATAAATAGCAGTTCCAACTTTTCCTATTTTCTTGAGAGAGGAAATATCAACTTTCCTTCCGCAGTTAGCTCTTCTATGTAAACTTCTATAATGGACAAATCATAAAAGTCTATAAACAAATTGTGATTGGCCAGAGACTACCAAGATATCCGTATTGTCCCTTGACTTACTCATTCATAGTTTGATGTCATTTGTTTTGTAGTAGAGTATATACTATTGACAGAAAATTACAGAAATAGCACCATCAGCGGACTGTAAGTCTGCTATTAAGTCTGCTATTGGTATGAAGAATTCTGATGTGATGTACGTGGCAATTTCAGCGATCAAGTGGTTCAGCTGAAGCTATATAAGTGCATGTGAAATCTTGCATTGCACCCCTATTTGAGCCGCAGAGTCATATTGATTTAGGCACATTGAATGTCATTTGAATACACTTGACAACGGACAGTTTATTGTAGCGTTGTGTTTGAGCCTTTCAGATAGAGAGTATAGATGACCAGCAGCCCTGCTAAGATCTGCATCAAAAGTGGTTTTAGGTGTCGTGGTTTCGTAGAATATTACATGTCACCAGAATATCAAAGTCCATAAACAACACTAAGACTTGAATCGCAACCTAGATCGCCTGTCCAAGGCATCGAACTGAAGTGCATTCCCAGCTTGCGGAGTGAATGTGGCTCCTGACTCAGTCTCGCTATTCTGCTTTCCGTTCAGGAATCGGCAGGTGGATTCAAAGATGTTGGTTAACCATGTTTCGCAAATATTTGCTGGCCATTGTTGGAGTTGTAGTTCTAATAGCAATGTTTGGCCTAGGAGCCCTTCCTTCCGATTTTTCGCTTCTTGCTTTGCAAGCGCATAACGTAGCAAGCATTATATCATGGATTTTCGTGGCATTATCAGACATAGACGAGGCTGCGTTAGTAGGCAAAACTGCTGATTTTCTGCTCACAAAATCTTTGATTGACTTTTATTGAAGTCTATGAAAGTTTGGTCTCTCAATAGATGGTAATTCATGAAAAGTGTGAAAGTCCATGAATGTTTGCAAATGCGAATAGATTTAAAATTCAGATTTCTATCTAAAAATGATTTGAAATATCACTTCACCAATTCATTCATTAATGCATTCTCATGCTGAAGTGACGGACTACGGTTCATGGCTATCTGTTACGGTGAGAATTCTGTGAAATTGGCGGGCATATAATGGTGCATCTCGTATACCCTCCAATGCCGGGCAATAATGAATTTCAAACTCATTTCAATCATTTCTGTAATCTCCGAAGACATCGACAGTGAAATGCAATACTCTTTTTAACATCACGTTCAACTAAATGTCACTGATGAGTTGCACTTCTATGCCAAAGATATTCATTTCACCAATATCGTGGCTACATATCTCCGCAAATCTGTGGTCTTGTTCATTCATATGACATAGACTTCTATGGATATGATTTAGAAGTCTATGGACATGATCTGTCTTAAATGTGATTTCTATGGTTAATCACTGTGTCTATATTCAACAATAGAACAACTCGATTCGCTCGTTCTACATTTTGAATGTCGTATAGACATCGTATTAACATTGCTATAGTGTTAAATATCATAAGATATCTAATGTTAAACGGTTTCTATTTATTCAATGCTAAAATCTATGACAATAAAGTATGAAAGAAAATGCTAAATTTAATTGAATACAATTTAATTAATACAATTGAAATTTGAACTAAGAAAATTGGATATATGACAAAATGAGACTCACTAAGAAATCGTAGGTCTATGCTATAACATGAAACAACGTAAAAACACTGATGTGCAAGTAGACATCTAAAATAAAAGGAATGCTATATACCGGATAGAATGCAACATCTGTAATAATGTACATCGGAGAAACAAGTAGAGCAATCAAACAAAGAATTTTCGAACAATCAATATCATTGGATATATACCGTACATTTGGTCCAACATCATCAAATATTAAAATTTCATGTGAACTTTCTAAATGCTGCAAAGAACAGAGGAATTCAAAAGTTATCTGGGGCCTTATTCATAAGAATTTCATCAACAGAGAGACTTATCAGTGGATGTAAAGGCTTTGACCTTCTAGATTTTTTCATTCCATTTAGATTCCATTTCTTCCATTTTTTAAAAGATTGTTTTTACTTTACAATGTTTTTACGATGTTTGATGTTGTAGCATAGTCTTACAGTTTCCTCGTGAGTCTCACTTTGTCATATTTCCTATTTTCTAAGTTCAAATTTTGTCCTTGCAATCCAGTCATCATGACATTCCTGACAAAACAAGAGGCGAAAATTGGGTAAATTTTACTTTATCTTTTAGCTGAAGAAACGGCTCCGAGGCCAAACATCAGCTTTTAAAGTTGTTGGTACTTAGAATTCTTAGATACTTGAGCAGATAAGTTCTGAAGACCCGTCAGCTTATAATTAGGAGAAAATCCTTCTTCAAGCTGCAAGTTCGCTGAATTACATGAGCGCCGGAGGGTTGACATGTCAATACGTGAGATGTGTGAATAATTTAAGAAAGCAGGGAAACCGTCATGAATGGATGTATTAAAGTAATTGTCTATTAGATTTTGTTTCATTCTCTAGCGCCTCCTTCACTTCGCTCCTTCAGACGCAGCAGAATGAAGTCCTCTGATAATGAAGATGTTCATTTGCCAAGTCTCGGCCCTGCAGTTCCCAAGAGTCCTGCTGCATCAAGGAGAGAGGCCGGACGGGCCAGTCTCCCGTATCTGCCAAGTCCAGTACCAGAGCGGCGACAACAATGGCAGAAGTCTCGTGCTGCTACAGATGGCTCTCTGATGGTACAAACTGCTCAACAGCCGATGCAGTATAAGGAAAACATCGAGCCGTACGCACCGCCATTGAGTGACTCATTGGGCTACAACAATGCACAGCAAGCATCACAGCAGTCGCCTCTCTTACATCAAAGACAGACATTCTCCAATCTTCCAACAGCAAGTGAACAGCAGCCCCTCGCTGCTTATCAACGAGAATCTCGAGGGAATTCACGTATGAGTTTGAGAACGGAAGGTACCACAACTCCAGCGGGACCAGTACTTAATCCCATTCAACAACCTCGACAGGATTCTCAGCCATTCCTACCACACCAGCAATCACATTCTTCATTGGGGTATGTGAACAGACAACAACCTCTAATACGTCAAGGAACTCAGATATTATCACATCCACTTTCTAGATCTCAATCTAGATCTTCTATGAATTATGGAGACCCTTCTGAGCAGGAATATGTACGGCAGCAAATGCAACCACCTTTGGAACGTCAGAGAACTCAAACATTGCAACATAGTCACTCAAGATCTTCCATAAACCACGCATATGCTGTGCTGCCACCAACACATCAGAGCATGCAACAGCCAGTGCAACAACCGATGCAACAGCCGATTCAGCAACCGATTCAGCAACCGGTACAACAACAAGTTCAGCAACCGGTACAACAACAAGTTCAGCAACCGGTACAACAACAAGTTCAGCAACCGATGCAACAGCCGATTCAGCAACCGGTAGAGCAACAAGTTCAGCAACCGGTACAACAACTAGTACAGCAACCGGTACAACAGCTCATGCAGCAACCAGCGCAACACCCAGTTCAAAGATCGATGCAGCAACCAGCACAGCAACGCATGCAACAAACAGTGCAGCAACGGGTTCTTCAACCGGTGCAGCAACCAGTACAGAGACCGATGCAACAGCCAGTACTGCAACCAGTTCAGCAATCAGTGCAACAGGCGACACAACAACAACAATATGTTTACCAACAGTCACAAGAGAGAAACATGCCTAATGATCCAATTCAAGCGCATCAGCCCGCAGGGCAAGATGGAGGGCAGAATGTGAGCGGATATCCGAATGGAATGCACGGACAGCCTACAATTACAGTTCAACACTATGATAGTGGGACAGGAGACTACTCGGACAGAGGGCATGGCAGCAGGAGCTCGTATATCTATGAAAAAGACGATTATCTTCGCGGTTCAAGGCCACCCTCAGGACAGTCCAGTCGTTCCAGCGGACCAAGGCATCATCATCGTCATCGTCATCACGGAAGACGCCGAGAAAACTCTAGAGATGTACCGCGACAGCTGAGTTCCGCGGCTTCCCTCCCAGAGCTTCAGAATGCCTCAGAACAACCTAGAATGGGACGCAGACCCTCAACCGTACCGGAATTGGTTCCTGGACAACCGGATCCTCGAACTGGAATCGTTTACGGCACCAGCGAATTGGAATCCTCTCAGACGCTCACTACAAAATCAATTCTGAAGAAAACGCCATCGGAATTGAGCGGCAAGCGGGTGATTATCAAGGACTACAGCAACACTCCGCCTCCTTATCAGTCACCAGCTCCCTCTCAACAGATTGAGAACGCCTCCGTCGAACCCATGGAACAAGAGGAGCCGCAGAAGGAGGCGCCAGAGGGAGTATCATCTATTCAAGGCGCTGCCTCCTCTTTAGAGGCGACACTCTTAGAGTATAAAAGAATGCGAGCTATGAAGCAAAGGAAACAGAATCGTCATCACCATCGCCGTCATCATCACCGATCTCACAGGGACACGAATTCTCTCACTGTTACAGGCAGTCGAAGTCCCTCCATCTACAGCGAGGCAGACCGTCCTCCCAGCGCCCGTGCTATCATCGAGGACATTGCACGGACAAGTTCTCGATCTAGTTATCGAATCGGCGACGACACGGTGTGCGAGATTGTGGATGATCTGCGCATCCTGGAAGTAGATCTTTACGCCATCCAGAAGGAACCTTTGAAGCAGCATCGGCAGGTGATTTCTGTGTACGAGGACCAGACACTTGACTCTTACTGGCCAAGGGAAGGGATTTCTGAGGAAATCAACAGCGCAGATCAAATCTTTGAAGAACTCCAAGCTCGGAAGGAGAAGAAAGTTGAACTGAGGCGAGAAAGCACTGTCATTGCCATCGACGTGAAGCCCAATCATCTGTCCTTGGTCAAAGACGATTCAAATATGTTCACAGAGAAGATCGTAGAGGAAGAGGAAGGGTCGGACGAGGAAGAAAAGTCTGAAGAAACAGAAAGTTCATCCTCAGTTTCCTCAATCAGCGAAGACGGAGACAAACCCGATCGTCTGAGCATCGTTTATGACGCAGACACTGATTGCTACATGGTTGGTGATCCAACGGATGACGAAGATATCTACGTCCTGTCATCGCGTCCATCCAAACTTGTCTGCTTTGAGAAGGTGAGTGATTGCATGTTGATTTCGTTAATCGAACTCACGTATTTCCCAAAGGTTTTATAATAATTATAGATAATCACTAATGAACTCTCAGAAATATGTCTTACTTTCCATAAGTCTAGCGTTCATGAAATCCATTGACACCTTTCTACCGACACAAGTCAGCCATCGTCAGGTGAATGAAGTGAACCATCACAGTATTAGAGCAGACATGAAACAACAGAACGCCGTGGACATGCGTTGTCATGCGCTCCAACACGATTGCGGCCTCCAGTGGTTGACGGTTGGAAGGTACCTACACGATGGCGTCTTCCAGGGGTTGACAGTTAAGAATAGGAAGGTACCTACACGATGGCGGATTCCAGTGGTTGACAGTTAAGAATAGGAAGGTACATACACGATGGCGTCTTACAGGGGTTGACAGCTAAGAATAGGAAGGTACCTACACGATGGCGGCGTCCAGTGGTTGACAGTTAAGAATAGGAAGGCACCTACACGATGACAGCGTACAGTGGTTGACAGTTAAGAATAGGAAGGTACCTACACGATGGCGGCGTCCAGTGGTTGACAGTTGGAAGGTACCTACACGATGACAGCGTACAGTGGTTGACAGTTAAAAATAGGAAGGTACCTACACGATGGCGGCGTCCAGTGGTTGACAGTTAAGAATAGGGAGCCACCTACACGATGGCGGCGTCCAGTAGTTGACAGTTAAGAATAGGAAGGCACCTACACGATGGCGTCTTCCAGTGGTTGACAGTTAAGAATAAGAAGGCACCGACACGATGGCGGCGTCCAGTGGTTGACAGTTAAGAATAGGGAGGCACCTACACGATGGCAGCGTACAGTGGTTGACAGTTAAGAATAGGAAGGTATCTACACGATGGCGTCTTCCAGTGGTTGACAGTTAAGAATAGGAAGGCACCTACACGATGGCGTCTTCCAGTGGTTGACAGTTAAGAATAGGAAGCCACCTACACGATGGCGTCTTCCAGTGGTTGACAGTTAAGAATAGGAAGGCACCTACACGATGGCGGCGTCCAGTAGTTGACAGTTAAGAATAGGAAGCCACCTACACGATGGCGGCTTCCAGTGGTTGACAGTTAAGAATAGGAAGCCACCTACGCGATGGCGGCGTCCAGTGGTTGACAGTTGGAAGGTACCCACACGATGACAGCGTACAGTGGTTGACAGCTAAGAATGGGAAGGTATCTACACGATGGCGGCGTCCAGTGGTTGACAGTAGGAAGGTACCTACACGATGACAGCGTACAGTGGTTGAGAATGGTAAGGTACTTACATGATGGCGTCTTCCAGTGGTTGACAGCTAAGAATTGGAAGGTATCTACACGATGGCGGCGTCCAGTGGTTGACAGTTGGAAGGTATCTACACGATGACAGCGTACAGTGGTTGACAGCTAAGAATGGGAAGGTATCTACACGATGGCGGCGTCCAGTGGTTGACAGTTGGAAGGTATCTACACGATGACAGCATACAGTGGTTGAGAATGGTAAGGTACTTACATGATGGCGTCTTCCAGTGGTTGACAGCTAAGAATTGGAAGGTATCTACACGATGGCGGCGTCCAGTGGTTGACAGTTGGAAGGTACCTACACGATGACAGCGTACAGTGGTTGACAGCTAAGAATGGGAAGGTACCTACACGATGGCAGCGTACAGTGGTTGACAGCTAAGAATAGGAAGGTATCTACACGATGGCGGCGTCCAGTGGTTGACAGTTGGAAGGTACCTACACGATGACAGCGTACAGTCGTTGACAGCTAAGAATGGGAAGGTATCTACACGATGGCGGCGTCCAGTGGTTGACAGTTGGAAGGTATCTACACGATGACAGCGTACAGTGGTTGAGAATGGTAAGGTACTTACATGATGGCGTCTTCCAGTGGTTGACAGCTAAGAATTGGAAGGTATCTACACGATGGCGGCGTCCAGTGGTTGACAGTTGGAAGGAACCCACACGATGACAGCGTACAGTGGTTGAGAATGGCAAGGTACTTACATGATGGCGTCTTCCAGTGGTTGATAGCTAAGAATTGGAAGGTATCTACACGATGGCGGCGTCCAGTGGTTGACAGTTGGAAGGTACCTACACGATGACAGCGTACAGTGGTTGACAGCTAAGAATGGGAAGGTACCTACACGATGGCGGCGTACAGTGGTTGACAGCTAAGAATAGGAAGGTATCTACACGATGGCGGCGTCCAGTGGTTGACAGTTGGAAGGTACCCACACGATGACAGCGTACAGTGGTTGACAGCTAAGAATGGGAAGGTATCTACACGATGGCGGCGTCCAGTGGTTGACAGCTAAGAATTGGAAGGTATCTACACGATGGCGGCGTCCAGTGGTTGACAGTTGGAAGGTATCTACACGATGACAGCGTACAGTGGTTGACAGCTAAGAATGGACGGTATCTACACGATGGCGGCGTACAGTGGTTGACAGTTGGAAGGTATCTACACGATGACAGCGTACAGTGGTTGAGAATGGTAAGGTACTTACATGATGGCGTCTTCCAGTGGTTGACAGCTAAGAATTGGAAGGTATCTACACGATGGCGGCGTCCAGTGGTTGACAGTTGGAAGGAACCCACACGATGACAGCGTACAGTGGTTGAGAATGGCAAGGTACTTACATGATGGCGTCTTCCAGTGGTTGATAGCTAAGAATTGGAAGGTATCTACACGATGGCGGCGTCCAGTGGTTGACAGTTGGAAGGTACCTACACGATGACAGCGTACAGTGGTTGACAGCTAAGAATGGGAAGGTACCTACACGATGGCGGCGTACAGTGGTTGACAGCTAAGAATAGGAAGGTATCTACACGATGGCGGCGTCCAGTGGTTGACAGTTGGAAGGTACCCACACGATGACAGCGTACAGTCGTTGACAGCTAAGAATGGGAATGTATCTACACGATGGCGGCGTCCAGTGGTTGACAGCTAAGAATTGGAAGGTATCTACACGATGGCGGCGTCCAGTGGTTGACAGTTGGAAGGTACCCACACGATGACAGCGTACAGTGGTTGACAGCTAAGAATGGGAAGGTATCTACACGATGGCGGCGTCCAGTGGTTGACAGTTGGAAGGTATCTACACGATGACAGCGTACAGTGGTTGAGAATGGTAAGGTACTTACATGATGGCGTCTTCCAGTGGTTGACAGCTAAGAATTGGAAGGTATCTACACGATGGCGGCGTCCAGTGGTTGACAGTTGGAAGGTACCCACACGATGACAGCGTACAGTGGTTGACAGCTAAGAATGGGAAGGTATCTACACGATGGCGGCGTCCAGTGGTTGACAGTTGGAAGGAACCCACACGATGACAGCGTACAGTGGTTGAGAATGGTAAGGTACTTACATGATGGCGTCTTCCAGTGGTTGACAGCTAAGAATTGGAAGGTATCTACACGATGGCGGCGTCTAGTGGTTGACATTTGGAAGGTACCCACACGATGACAGCGTACAGTGGTTGACAGCTAAGAATGGGAAGGTATCTACACGATGGCGTCTTCCAGTGGTTGACAGTTGGAAGGAACCCACACGATGACAGCGTACAGTGGTTGAGAATGGTAAGGTACTTACATGATGGCGTCTTCCAGTGGTTGACAGCTAAGAATTGGAAGGTATCTACACGATGGCGGCGTCCAGTGGTTGACAGCTAAGAATTGGAAGGTATCTACACGATGGCGGCGTCTAGTGGTTGACAGTTGGAAGGAACCCACACGATGACAGCGTACAGTGGTTGACAGCTAAGAATGGTAAGGTACTTACATGATGGCGTCTTCCAGTGGTTGACAGTTAAGAATAGGAAGGTACCTACGCGATGGCGGCGTCCAGTGGTTGAGAATGGGAAGGTACCTGCACGCCTTCCATATACGAATCCCTGTCTACTTACACAAAGCGAAAGTCGAATCTCTGTGGTTGAACTGATGATTGTAGTCTTGCGCTATTCTAAGACTGAAGAACATCAGGTTTTTTTATGCCTCAAACATGACATGCAAGTGGCAGTCATGTCCAACGAAAGCGATGTGTGGAGCAGGGCTGGACGATAAACTCCTTTCCAGGGAGAGCAGTTGCTGACATTTAAATCATGCGTTTCGTTTTGTTTAAGTGAGTGGGACTAGAATTGACAACGGCTGTTGGTTGACAGTTATTTCAGCTGCTTGGCTAGACGTTGCATTGTAGAGGTTTTTGCATAAAGATGATATCGAAAAGGTAAATAACGAAATGACAATAGCCGATAACCGTTTCAGAGTCAACTGACATGGTACGGATATACCAACGGTGTCAACGAAGGAGGTCACCTTTGTTTTTGCCGTTGTCATGACAACGCATGTCCACCTCGTCGCATTGTTTTCAATTTGTACATGTCCGCGCGAGTCCTTTTTTATTGGAGTACCGGATTTCTATGATCGCCGACTACAGTGATCTACTACCCTCTGTAAATGAAAATTTCGTTATTTTCTTTTGTTCAGTTCCAATGTGTGACTAATGTACAAAATTGGTTGAAGTCTATTTTTATCTGCGTTCCAACTTTCCACTTCACTGATACGTTTCCCAATAAATTTTCCAGGTGGTAACCAAGAACGGTTTAGAAGATCCAACGTTAGGATGGTCTTTGGAGCACAAACTTTTCGGTGGTTCTACCCTTAATTCCACATTTTCAAAGACAAATAAGCTTCCGAAAGAAACCACAGCAGTCCGAATTCTTGCAAATGATGAGAAATTATCTCAACTATTCAAGGAGAATTCGCTTCAATATTTACTTCATCCGGTGAAGAAAGCCAATGATAAGAAGGGTGAGAAGAAGACTCCTGGTGTAATGGCTCGATGTGACATTCCCTTATCCAAACTGTGGTCCGCATACGATGGTTCTCTTCCGGTGGAGATCGAGAAGAATTTTCCATGGACAAAAGTCAAAGGTAATCCTGAAGATGATGAGCCAACTCGAGCGTCGATGCGAGTTCATCTTCGAGTGGCTAAAGAAACTCCGGACGATGCTACGGACGTGACGGAAAGTTTGGCGGCTTCAGCGCATGCGGAAACCGACGATTCATTGCAGTTGATGGTTCATCCTGGAGCGGATGGAAGGCTGGTTGTAAAGAAATGGGACGGCCAAGCATCACCCCGAAAAGTGACGCTACATGGTGAGTTTCCACATTTGCAGTTTTGTGATTCAGATTGTAGTGAACAATTTTGTAAGGTGCCATGGGCAATAATTGTGCAATTGGTAAGCTTGTAATTCTGAATGTACAACAGTTAATCACGAAGAATTAAACGAGCGTTTCATATATTGTTTAAGACTTTCTCTACGGCAATATCGCATCGTAGAGGACAAGGTGGACAATGCTGAACATTGAAGATGTGCTGTTCTTCAAATGACAGCCCAAATCGCCCGTAAATCCTAAATCCTGCTGACGCAGTATCATCCTTACATAGTCATTCTGTCCTCTCAATTTTGACTGAACCAAAAATCTATGACATCAAATCTTTAAGATTAATTTTCTAAAGGTCTCAAATCTGTAGTAGTTTTCTACACAACCAATGCAACAAAGAACTTTGAAATATGCGAAACTTGTGATATCTAGAAGTACAAAATGTGAACCGTAGAAATTGCACCATATCCACCCACCCAATGTAAAAAACTTCAAAATATTAACATAACCAAAGCATACAAAATAGCTGATCACTCATTATAAGATCACGCCAAAACCTCATGAGCAAACAAACATCATCCGAACTCTTAAATTTATTTTAGTTGGTGGCCAATTCTATTTCTGTTAGATATATCTCTGTTAATTTGAAAGTGTGGCTCATTCGATTTACGATTCTGCAACTATGTAATAATCTGGTATACTTTATCTATGGTATTATTTGCTTTCTCCATTGAACTGAATCTTTCGTGCATTCGTTCCATTTCTATGACTTTTTTCTGTCGATTATCAAAATTAATATCACTAACTCAAACAGGTGATGTTGCTTGATATCAACTGGTCCAGATGGCAAATTGTGCAATACCAGCTACTTTGTTGTCGGTTGATAATATCGCTATACCTAGCTATACCATCATTGACTAGTTATAGTACATAGAAAGCTCGCTACGGTTCGATTTATATCACGCCTAGCTAGAAAATAAAGAGCAGTAAAAACCTCAAAAGCTAGCTATAACTATACATTATCATTTTATCATTCATCTCATAAATATTCTATTCAAGCAGCATGAGGCCGAAATAGCATTGGAGATGAATGCTAGCCAGCTACCGTTTCATCTCTAAAATTTTTCCGCAAGGCCTTTCGACGACTCTTGTCAAGCGGTGCGTCATATTAACAGATACATAAAAAGTTTATATACAAAATGAAATAAAGGAAAGTGAGTTAAAGTCAAAGGTCAAAAGTCAGCAATTGCAAGCAGTGATGACGCTCTCGCAACCGTGGCTCTGACTTTTGACCCTTCATTCCAATTTTCTATTACGGCCTCCAAGTTGCAAATGAAGGTTTTGATCAAAGGTCAGGCAGAAATCTAACCTTTACTGTGATTCTTGTCAATAATGCCCCACCCCAATGACCTTAGATCTGTAGCATGTGAGCGTTTTGATCAAAGGTCAGGCAGAAATCTAACCTTTACTGTGATTCTTGTCAATAATGCCCCACCCCAATGACCTTAGATCTGTAGCATGTGAGCGTTTTGATCAAAGGTCAGGCAGAAATCTAACCTTTACTGTGATTCTTGTCAGCAATGCCCCACCCCAATGACCTTAGATCTGTAGCATGTGAACGTTTTGATCAAAGGTCATGCAGAAATCTAACCTTTACTGTGATTCTTGTCAGCAATGCCCCACCCCAATGACCTTAGATCTATATGATTCTTGTCAGCAATGCCTCACCCCAATGACCTTAGATCCATATGATTCTTGTCAGCAATGCCCCACCACAGTGACCTTAGATCAGTAGCCATTGACTCCCATTTCAGATGACTGGAAACGTTTACCTCTGGTTGAAGCTGCTGCGAAGCATCGCCATCTTCTTCGTCAGGAGAAAGGTCGCCGAACTGGCAATAAGAGTCCTGGAAGATACATGAGAAACCTTGACCCTGAGAATCCCGTCATCATTGTGGATGACTGGCACACGCCGACACAGCAAGAATCCATTCAGGAATTTATTCTGCAGAACTTGGACGCACGCCTGAAAGAACTGGATAGCATGAAGACAACGAAGAAGTTCCGACCTCGGCCATCAAGCTCTTGTGACCTTTATACACAAGCAAGAATGGTAAGTTGATTATATCTTCAAAATGACATTTTCTCATCCTTTTATTTGCTTTTAGAAACGTGTTCTCGTTTACAAGAACGGAGGAGATCCGTACACTGCAATCTTTGTGTGGGGACGGAGTCTTTATGACATTCTCATGAACGCTTCTGATATCCTGAAACTACCGCGTCCTGCAAGTATTCTCTATGATGTATATGGACACCGGGTAAGAGAATTCCATTCAGCAAATTTACCGCTTGAATCCAGGGGCACAGAAACAGTGTTAGATAGTGAGTTGTGAGTGTCTAACAGATCTGTAACAATCGTGGTGTAGCCGTCCCTAACCGTGTGATGCGCACAGAAGAGTTGTTCGAGCTTTTGAGCTGCACTGTAGCCGCGCTGTGAAAATGCCTGTATGTGTTTCAATCAGAGCGGCCACACCAGTAGCTCCAGCTCGGCTGTGACAGCTAGCTTCGAGCTTTGGTAATTCCTCTCTCAATTATCACAGTTCAAAGCTCGAGTTATAGGATGATCTATTTTTATAACTAGCGTAGTAAACCAACAATTCTGATGAGTGACGAGCGGTAATCAAGCTGTACGGGCTCGTCATGTGGCCTTACTCTAAGGCCTCAGCCAAACTGCGAGCTTTTCCAAGCGTTTCCGAGCAAAGCGTTTTGCAGCAAATATAAAGTCACCATTACAGCCACAGTATTAGGTTGTTTAATCGTATCACTTTGCTAGAAGTGCAAACTGATTCAAACAGATGGCACATGCAGAAACTTAATAAGTGGGCAAAAAGAAATTTTTAACACCTTACAGAGATAGGAAAAATAGTCGTGCGTCGCTTGCGGATTGCTGTGAATTCTTTTAAAATGTTCCAATCGCCACGATTCCTTCAGATTCGAAGAATTCAGATCATTGCGCAAAAGTTTTCTCGATAATGTTGGGTCCTCCGATCATTATCAAAAAAGTTAGCAGGCGCATGAAAAAAGTTCACAAACTTCTCTGTAGAACTTGACATCATCTGTGTCTCTTTGCTGTGTGATCCGGTTGATAACAATCACTGAAACTTTGCACAATTTGGCGTGTTTAATGTTGAACTGGCTGCTCATTGTTCGATTGCTATGGTATTATGTCAGTAGATTGTGCCATTTCATTTACGTTACATGTTCCAAAGTTTCTTTTCTAGTCAAACAGAAGAAGAGACGACCTGTCTAATTCTGTGGTCACAGTAGAACTTTTCGGATAATTCCGGTAGATAATTGCCATTGATAATAATTCGATTTCTATGGCTTATCGAATGTTTCATTATAGAAATCTCAATGTGAGCGCTAAGTTAGCGTCTCCATAGCGCATTCCTTCATGAAATGACGCTTTGTCAGTTCGACTGAATGTCGCAGTAGAACTTTTTGGACATTTTCGATAGATAAACCATTGATAATAAATCGATTTCTATGGCTTTTCGAATGTTTCATTATAGAAATCTCAAGGTGAGCGCTAAGTTAGCGTCTCCATAGCGCATTCCTTCATGAAATGACGCTTTGTCAGTTCGACTGAATGTCGGAATAGAACTTTTTGGACATTTTCGATAGATAAACCAGTGATAATAATTCGATTTCTATGGCTTTTCGAATGTTTCATTGTGGAAATCTCAATTGGGATTTTTTTTCTATGCGTCATCATAGCGCTGTTCATCGAAATATTTGTCAAGTGTTTCAGAGTAACTCCAGACTTAACCATTGTAAATATCAATTGTTTTATTTCTATGTTCTGAAATACACGAACGCCTGCATACAACGAATACATTGCATACAATCGCCAGTGCGGTAAGAAATTTTAGCAGCCATGCAGCCAACGATAGATTCTTCGTTAATATTTATGGCACGATGAGGGTTATTTATCGTCCGTCGATCAATAAGAGTTATTCTTTTTCCATACAGTGGTCATGAAAGCTTTGCGTAGGTTAGCGCTCGCGCTTTACGGCGGTCATCAAATTCCTGCTTTTGGATCAGTAGGCCTAAATGAAAGCAGCACAATAACCAATTTCGGATCAGTCGGATGACGAAGCAAACGTCATCCGCAATGAATACATTATTCAGTGCAAGGCACTCAGCAATAATAACCTCTTGATGCTTACAGAAATCACAGACAGACTGTCATAAAGTTTGGGCCATTCCGAGCCTTACTGACAAGGCCCTGTAGGTCGAAATGCATCGTCTATGGCTGCCAAGGAATTGTTGCGATTAAACTGTTCAGTTCTGAGGACATCTTTCAATTCGTCTATCTGTTGTGTAGAGCAACATGTAGGCCCCTACGAACTCTTGACCTACAGAAATGTTTCCAACTTTCCTTGCAATAGTTTTGTTTTTTAGATCTACGAATTCAGCTCCTTGTACAGAGATCAGCTGGTGTCTGTATCAATTGGAGCTCCTTACATGCCACCCACGGATGCTCGTGATATGGTGGAGATCAAAGCCAATTGGTGGCGTGCGCGGAACAAATATGGACCACAGGCTACGGAAATTGGAGTATTTCACGGGCACAATCCAGCAATTGAAGTTGACCCTTTCGAGTCATCCGTTGGACCTCATATGCACCCTGGAGAGCATGTCAAGCAACCGTGGGTGAGTTGAAATTTGGGTGAGCGTGAAAATATTGTAGTCAACTGTTGATTTTATGGCAACGTCATACTACTTTTAGATGCAATATAGATAATACATCGGGATCTTGTATAATTAGAGACGAGAAATGGATATACTTCTAAAGGTACGTTTACATATGAAACTTTATTGCTGACACTTTATTGCTGTCACTTAGCTTGCACGTGTGAACGGCTCCTGACACTTTTTGAAAAGTGTCTGCCACAAGTATCACTAAAGTTGAACGAGGCGCAACTTTAAGCTGACACTGTTACTAACACTCATGCGACTGTGATCGGAACACAGCGACCTGACTTCTTGGAGGCTGGATTTGTTCTTACTCTTTTCATTATCACCAGTCATTAAATTACTGATGATGATCTAATATGCATAATTCATTTACATGCATAATATCTGCTTTTGCTACTCCGTACTATTGTATATACAGTTTACATCATTTTCAGCCTCATTTTACCAGGGCATAATTGGTTTTCCTGACTATCACGGTACAAGTGATAGAGTGGGAGCATTTAGTATTATTTGATTACGAATTCCTCACAACAAGACCTGACTTACATCTGCTTATTTTTGCGTGGGAATTTAACATTGACTTTGCATTCGTGCATCGATGCTAGGCCGTTTGGCAACTGTGCAATGGATAAAAAACATCTGCAGGCGACACTCATCTTTCTCGAGTGAAATTAATATTTGATTGATTGGCTGTTATGTTGACATCGACAGATTTGTACAGCATTCAGTAAAACAGGTAGCAAAACGATGATCGCTGGTTCATCAATGACTGACAACAAAGTGCCACAAACGAAAGGTGAATGACAAGGACGTTCACCAATGACCTGATCGGTGAATACGAGCAGTATCCCTGTCTGTGCACAGATCACTGAAATCTAAATCACTGAATCTGAAACGTGCACAATCACAAATATCGAGATAGAATAAAAAAGGCCGAAGCATGGATGAAGATTGCCGAGAAATTCAAAATAGAAAACAATTAAAGAGGTTCAATGAAAAAATACATAACTTGGAACTCAGTCAGTTCCACAACGAAATAAAAAAAACAAAAGTTAGGGAGGAGCGTCAGCGATAAATTCGTCACGAAATGGTTTTAAGAGGCAGTGAAGTTCATTCAATGCTCATATAAGGACTCAACTGATCCATTAACTTATTACCTGGCACGGATCCTGATCTTATAATTCGAGCATAATCGCATTGTAAAATCCAAGTTGTTCTCTCCACAATCCACTCACGAACCCACATTCACTGATTACGCAGTCTTTTCTCGTTAAAATGCCTGCTGCAACTGCTTCATCTGTCCGCTTTCTCGATGACATCGTGAAGTGTCGACTAAGAGTGTCAAGCGTAGGCGCTCCTGCAAGTCTTCCGCAAGTTTCTGACTCATCACAGATCGATGAAGTGTCAGTAGCAATTTTTCCTCGAGTGTCAGCAACTCTTAATGTCAAGCGGCCTCTGCAATCTGATTGCAGGTGGCAGCAATAAAGTGGCAGCAATAAAGTGGCAGCAATAAAGTTTCACGTGTAAAGGAGCCTCAGGTTAACAATGCATGGGAGAAATATTGTTGAATCTTGTGATGTAATATGTAATTAACCCTCAGAGACCTGAGGGGGGTCCAGTGGACCCCGGAGCCACATCTTTCTATTTCATTTTTTACGCTGACGATATATCAACCACTCAAGCCCATACAAAATCATCATTTCTGACAGTGAATCTGCATGTGTTATTTCATTTCAATTGAATCAGTAGAAGTATGCCAGATAGGCCAAGGGGGTCCACTGGACCCCCCTCAGGTCTCAGAGGGTGTAGAAATTCCATCACAAAATTTTTGTAATTAGATGAAAAAATGATTTCGAACATGTCCACGATGGTGTGTAAAGAGTGAAAGTCATTTATTCATTGTTTGCATCATGCTCGTAGATGTGCAATGTGTTGGAAGATCGCAAAATGTGAATATTTTGCTTTCGCACATGATCTGGCGTGACTGGTTCGCCTATATGAACAACTCAAATAAATCGATGTCCGAAATGAAAGCTATCATTATATTCATAGTTGATCACCAAAAACTGATTGATGACAAACTTTTCACAGCAGTAATGATAAGTTTGAGATCTCCACAGCTGTTTTTGGTTCTAGAAGTACAGCAATTTTGACTCATTTTAGGTCTATTTCTGATAGCTTTGGATAAATTTGAAGGAATGTACAAATGGAAAGGATTAGCTGCATGAATTATATCAATTTCATCAAAATCAACTATCTGAGGCTTTATGGTGACACAAAATATCGTAAAGCCGCCTCCTAGTACAAATGATGCTGTACTAAATATGGTTGACTTACAAAAACACCATATCTTCGCACGTGTTTACTGAGAAGGCTGAAAGTCACTCAAGGGATTCGTTATACCGACCTGCTACACGCAAACATCATTGTTTTACTTAAAATCAACTTTCCTAATGTTTTGATATCGATTTAAGCAGGTAAACTAAGAATATGTTAAAGGGGCCCCCTCAGGTCTCAGAGGGTGTGAAAAAGCTCAGGTATCTGAGGGTTAAAAATACATCAAATCGCTACACGATCTTTCAAGCTTACAATATTATTGTAAAGCGGGACGATTTTCAAAATGCTTCTAGTGTGCCGTTGGAGGTGTCAGGTTTTCAGACGTTGAAGTATTGGGCAATGGTCGGTGTTCGTCAAATGTTTACACTGAAAACTGTTGACATGTAAAAAAATAAATAATTGAGGAATAGATATTTTATGTTGATATTTAATTTGCATATTAGATGGAGCGCAGGCATATGCAGGTAGACTGTCAGGAGACTGTGAAAACTATTATGTCGATACAAGCGGAGAATATGTTTCTGACATCGAAAGAAAAATTTTTGTTAAAATTTTGTCAAGTGTAAATTTGCAGACTATTCCTGTGTTTTCGTGTTATCTATGCGATGCCAGAAATTTTAATGTGTTCGTGGTAATGAAACTTTTCCGAATGACCTTAAATCAAATTAAAGGAAATTAAATTGATAACTAAGGAAGCTTATTTTGTTTTTGACTCAATTTTCGAGTGAGATCCTTAACTTGGCAAATCTAGATAACATCTTATTTTTCTATCAGGCTGCACCAATCTGTTTGCAATAGATATTCTAAATAATTTACTGAAAGGATCAATGCATTCAACGGTCAATGAAATCAGCGCGTTGAATTTACAAATATGGTAGAATCATAACTTACTGCATGCGATTAGAATTCAACTGTTTATGCATGTGGATTAATTAAATTTCCCTGCAGGAAAGCTTTCATAATATGCCTTCAATAAATTAAGCCTTATTTTTATCTGAACAATATTGTGGAGCCATCTCAGTGCATATCTTAAAGCTAATTATGTTAATTATTTTTGATTATGATGTTTCATTCTTTCATTATCAGATACGGTAATTTGTGACACAAAATTGAAAGAAGGTGATCTCATCGACAACTCTGAGGCTTAACCCTATCCATACCGGGGGGGGGGCCGAGGGGACCGATTCGGCCCCCCTGTCGCATTTTGCTTGTGGAGCTTTTAAAACTGAACCGATTGACCTAGGCTTTTGTGACTTTTAGTTTCTGGGTATTTCCCAACTTTTCGCCGAAAATCGTTGCATTTGGTTCATGGGAAAGTTAAATTTATGGCCCGTTTTGAAAAGTGCATTTTTTGAAAGTGTGAATTTTGCCTGATTTTGCAAACATCTGGTGTGCTAAGTTTTGACAAAGCAAGCTAAATATCAATTTTTTGCATCACATCACAACTAGGTGTCCATAAATTGCACCATCAAGACATCGATAAGAGTCATCCAAACTTGAATGTCATGTAAATACTACTTATTTGCTTTTCAGTAGAATTGAGTGAACTAAGTTGCAACTAAGTAGTGTTCGTTCATATTGTTTTGAAAACTTCTGCTTATTCAGTGTCATTATTAGTCTTAATTACATTATTGGAAGGTAAGAAATCGGAGCCCCCACATGTAACTGGTGAAAGTTCGACAACAATATTTTCTAAAAATTCAAATTTTGGCTAAAGTTTCAAATTCAAATTTCAAATTCTTGCCGATTGTTCATGATGTTTAAAGGGTATAAAATGACTATAACATTTGGGAGGGTCATCTAAAAATCAGCATCCAAAAATTTAATCAAGATCTAGGCAATACTACAGGCTACAGTACAAAAGCAATATCACATATTCAAATTTTGAATTTAAATTCATGATGTGTAGACAAACAAGTTTAGAGCATTATTCTCCTGATCATTAAGTGTATGTATCACTAACGTCATCGAGCTAATAGCATTGAATATATGGTTCCAGTCGATGAGAAGAAAACATAAAAAAATCCGCTTAATTTTGAAGTTCAAATTTTAAATTGCCATTTACAGCATCAAGATGGACGAATAAGAAAAAAACAGAAAAACCGTTAGAATGATCACACGCAGAATATTCTACCCGGACATTTCATGTACAACGGAGCAGTATTTAGGAAGTTAAGGAGGGGGGGCCGCCCCCCCCAGGGATGGCGATGCGCTTCAGAGCCCGGTATGGATAGGGTTCATTAGAAATAAACCTCTATAAACCAATAAGCAGACTTGTATCAATTACTCATGAAATTACATGTCAATTACTTAACTTTTTCATTCATATGGTGCCCTTTTAAGGACATTACGACCCGTATCTTTTGGGACTACCCCAAGGCGGCAAATAATTTGTAACCAAAAGAAAGAGGAGATCAATACGATTTTTATGGCACCTTTCATGACTGGGTACGATCCCTGGACACCCACAAATTATACATAAAGAAAAGAACTTTTTACACAATACTTTAATTTTGAGAATAATTGATGCATTAAAAGGTTGAGATGACTGTCAGTTCTGAATTCAGATTTTGACAATAAGTTTCTTCCTAAATTTCTTGAATAAAGTTGCTATTGGCTGCAACCTTGGTGCATATCTAAGTACAATATCACATTGTATTATGAGCAGCTATTGTAACGCATCATTATTGAAGAGGAAAATAGAGTAATTTATTTTTGACAGTGCTGACTGCAAAGTAATTGCAATTACTTCTCAATTACAATTACATGCTTCTCAATTACCTTGCAGTTCTTGGCAGTCACCTCTACATGATTCATGCCTTACTGTGATGGTTATGTCAATCGACTTCTCTAGGACCTTCGATCATACTGTGCAGTCTTTAATGCATGTGGATCTCTTGTCATTCCTCTGTTATCGAATTACTCGGTGCAGACTTCAATTACGTAGATCACAACAATTATTATACATATCCAGCATTTTATGACAACAATGTTTCTTAGTACCGAGTTGTGTATCTGAGGTTGTTGATCAGTGCAGCTTTCACTGTTTGTCACAAATGAAGCAAATATGGATACTAGCATCTAACACAAAAACGAGCGGAAAAATCTAATTCCGTATCTGAGCTCTTCTATGCTCGTGTCGTTGATATATGTTCTTCTTTTCAATGTTGAAATCAGTGAGTTTGAATAAATAATTTGAATTTGTGCAATGCGTTTCCACTTTTAATCTATTTTCAAATATATACCTAAGATCAGCTTGTTTCTTTTTCACTTGCTTTGTTTTTATTGTATATCAAGAACTTTTTTAAAAAAATTCTCTCCACCACAGAATTGGATATTGGAAAAACGTTTGCGATATGTCTAAGTGCAATACAGTTGTCCTCATTGATTAGTTGTTCAGCGGCTTGGACATTTTCAGTTTGCCTTGAATGCTGTTTGACATTCCCTGCTTCCACATTTTCAGTTCTTGCTCGCCTTTAGGCCAAGGTATTTCGACTGCCATCCCGAAATTCCTGTCAAATTGTGCGATTCCGTACAACACTCAAGCAATTGTCAGATCGAGCCTCTTCAATGACGTCATGGATTTGTGTAGCGCTCATATTGCATCAACGAAGACTTTGAATCCATCATTTATCTATTTTTCATTCATTTTTATTTGCATCTATAAGCTGAAAATGATTGAGAGTAGAAATTGCACAAACACAAATTATTTATCCAAATTTATAGTTGTTAATTAGATAGCTAAAAGTAAATGAGGAGTAGAAACACGCCGCACAAATTCAAATTTATTGATTTTAAGTAGATATAGGAAGAAATGAAGAGCATAAACGTAGAATAGAATTTTCCGCTCCCTTTTTGTGATACAGACTCAACACGACTGTGTAGCAAGTGTTGTTCGGTCGGTGTGTCACATTCACTTCGATTTCGGTGTCTGGAACGAAGGAGATTACCAATAAAGGCTGAATTAATCAGTTGCGGCTGATAGTAACCGCCTGGTACTTTCGCTACATACTCAACGACTATGGGAGATGCATGCAGTAGGCAGTGCCCCATTGAGTACTAATCAGATAAGCAGTATCTGAGAAAATGTCAACTGCAAATTGCTGGAGACCAAATATCAGAGTTGAGGTGGGACACGATTTGCCCCACACCATAGGAGATTTCCATGGGAGCCATGTGGTAATTCCCGCACATCGCAGGAAAACATCACTTTACTTTTTCTGACATGTTCGCATAGCAAGCGATCTATCTTTTCCATATGCTGTCACGAATGACAATGTAGGAGTCTAATATCGCACAGGGAAACGCTATTGTATTGTAGGTCTTGTTATAACTTGTAGCTACGGATCCGCTAAGAGAGAGAAAGACAGAACCTCACTCGGTGCGTGTCGAAGCGCAGTGTGTTTTTTATTCAAGCGTGCATGAGTTATATCACCTCAACAATAACAACATAACATAGACTACTTCTATGGTCAGAGAGTAGCTGTAAATGAACGTAAAGGTAATGAATGTATACAGAGGACTAATTCAGTCACATTAAGACACAACATCTCCCTTTCACAGTTCATTGATCAAGCGCTTCGGTGGCTGAACGTTGTTTCGAAGTTTTGCTCGATAATTCTCTCTTGTTGGTTCTCTTGCAATTTGCGGTGTTGGTTGAACATCGTCTTGTGTTATTGGAGTCACTGATGCATAACGACGTCGAAGGTATCGACGATTCCTTCTCAGCACTCTTCCACTCTTCATCCTCACTAAGTAGTCGCGATTTTTCATTTTCTCCACAACTATGCCAGCTCTGTTCCACTTTCATGCGTCTGGATCTTGAACTAAGATTTGTTCACCGTAATTCAGTTTTCTCAGTGGATGCGCTGACCGGTTGAATGTTCTTTCCACCTTCTCGTGAGCTTCGAGTACAATCTTCTCCATTTCATCTGCCTTCCTTTGCCATTCCGGAAGAAAGTTGCGCCTATGAGCTGGCAGTGTATCGCGAATAGGCTGTCCATATACCATTACAGATGGTATGCGTTGGTCATATAGAGGAGTGTTTTTATACAATAGAAGGGCTTCTGTCAGCTTGTCCTAATCTATTCCTCCACCGGGCTTCGTTGATCCTTTCAGAATTTTCTTGACAGTTTTCACTGCTGCCTCAGCCTTGCCATTACTCTGAGGATAGGCCGGCGAAGAGGTTGTATGGCTGATTCCCCAACGTTGTAGAAAGCTGACAAATGAGTGAGCTGTGAATTGTGGACCACCGTCAGACCATATCCTCTCCGGTACCGATGTTTGACAAAATAGGCTCCTGCATTGGTTGATAAGGTCACTAGCTGTAGCATGCTTGCCTAACCGGCTCACCACTGGCCATCCAGAGTAATTGTCAACGATTACAAGCCATTTTTCTCCATGATAGTCTGCTAGGTCCATGCTGACTTCCTGAAATGCTCGGGATGGCATTTCGTGCTGTATAAGTGGCTCTCTTGGAAGGCTTGGCAAGTTTTCTTGACATGTATTACATGTTCTTGCGATATTTTCAATTTCCTTGTCGATATTGGGCCACCAAATCACTTGGCGAGCTCTTTGTTTCATTTTCGTTGAACCCATGTGAGTATTCAAAAGTGTAGAGAGCATGTGATGACGGAGTGACCTTAGGATGACTGTTCTTCTTCCACAGACGACGAAGTTGTCATCCACTGCCAGGTGCTCTCTCATGCCCCAATATGGACGAATGTCAACGGGCACTTCTGATTTCGAATTAGGAAATCCTTTCAGGATCATGGATTTGAGCCTCTGATATTCTTCGTCATCATTCGCAGCTTGTTGCACTTCAAGCAATCTGGCATCTATCGACGTTGTTTCCATAGCATGAATCGATGCGAGTCGATGGGCATCTTCCACGATGGCATCATCATTTGTTAGTGTATCAGTGTCAGCAAGAGGAGCTCGGGACAGAGCATCGGCGTCGACATTCTGTTTCCCACTAATCCATTGCGCGGAGTAATTATATCGATTCAAATCACATCGCATTCTCTGTAGACGTGGATTTTCTATCTGATCAGATGAATATGAGTTGAGAATAGGAATTAGTGGTTTGTGATCAGTTACAATGTGGATATGTTCAAGTCCTTCTAGAAACATGCGGCATTTGCGAAAAGCCCATGTGATTGCTAGCAGCTCAAGCTCAATCATTGCGTACCTGCTTTCGGTGTCGGTTAATGATCGTGAGCCTGCCTGTATGATCCTCCATGTATTGTCATTTTGCTTTTGTCGAAGAACAAAACCAAGTCCATTAAGACGAGACGCGTCGGCATGGAGACGAGTTTGCTTTTTGAAGTCGTAGTATGCAACGATTGTCGGAGCTGTCGACAATGTGTGGCATATATGTGATCAAATGCAGTCTGGTGAGTTGAGTCCCACAAAAATGATGCATTCTTCTTCAATAATGGTTGTAGAGGCTTACACATTTCGGTCACTTTGTCGGTGAAGTTCACGATCTGGTTGATCAGGCCGAAGAACGATCTCACGTCTGTCTGGTTCCGAGGTGTCGGGAAATTGCTTATAGCAGTCAGCAGAGACGGGTCAATTGAATATCCGTCTGGTGTGATCTTGAGACCGGCGAATACAACTTCACGGGCAGCGAATGTGAATTTGTTGGGATTCAGTGCAATTCGGCGCTGTTGACATCTCTGTAGGAACGCGTCGACGTCGCTGACATGTTGTTCGAAGGTTGGGCTGGCTATAAGACAATCATCGACCACATGGTATGTTCTAGGAAGTCCATCTAGAAGCTCATCCATTCTGCGATTGAAATGCTCTGATATTGAGGATATACCGAACGGAGCATTGCGGAAGCGGTATCTGCCAAACGGAGTTATAAACGTGGTTAAATGGCGACTCGCTTCATCTAGTGGAATTTGGTGATAACCTTTCAAAGCGTCTACAACTGTAAAAAATTTGCACTGAGATAAGTCGATGCTTGAGATCAATTCGAATACTGTCGGACTGACGTATCGTTCGCGCATGATGTATTTGTTGAGCATGCGAAAGTCAATGCATAGTCGAATGTCGGAGGAGTTTTTCTTCGGAGCGACAACAATCGGAGCACACCAGCTCGTAGGTTCAGTCACTTTTTCAATTACCAGCTGTTTCTCGAGGTCATCCAGTTCAGCTTTCAGCTGAGGTTGGATCGGCAATGCTATTCGTCGAGGAGCTGTCACGCTTACTGGCTGGGCATCTGATCTCAATTTTATGTGAAACTTTGGTCCCTGCATTGTGCGGATAGATCTGTCGAACACAGTAGGGAAAACAGCTATCCATTCGTCACTGCTTGAGGGCGTGCAGTCTGCGCTTGTGGTTGTCATACTTGGGAAGACGCTTGGCGGCTGGGTATGACGAGTATCACACTGAGTCAGTGCAGTCAGATGTGTGACGTCTTGTCCTGGCGTGAACTTTGTCGGCTCGGAGTGCGCTGCGGCACGTGACTGCGCAATGCCTGCAATGGCTGCCTCCGGTTGATCTGTGCGTGGCGGCGTGCAGATATGAGGAGAAGGAAATCACAATCAATGATACTGAGAGCTTTACATGTAGACCACTTCAAGATCATGGGTGTACCATGTCGCTCATTGAGTACATGTATAGTCGTAGAAACTGTATTGTTTTGCAGAGTTATGTCCGCTTGAAACATGCCGTTGCTGCTGAATGATGTTCCGTTGCCTGCATTCGTGTGAGTCGTAGTGGCGATGAGGTTTTTAGGAGATAGTCCGAGTTTGCGTAAAACATCCGGTCCAACTGCATCGATATTAGCACCCGTGTCCGGCATCGCACGGACAGGCACGCCATTGACCTTGACCATGATCGTTGGCGGTGTCTCATCGACAGATGGGAGAGTTATAGCACTAATAATCGAAGAGATCACTGGCTTCTTACTGTTCTTGGGCTGTTGCTTAGTCGATGACATGCATGAGCAAAATGTCCAATTTTGGAGCACGACATGCACTTCTTGTCTTTAGCTGGGTACTTGGTTCGATCAGTGCCATGTGAAGAATATCCACACCACTTACACAACGGTGATTGAGGCTGATCACGCTTGTGTTGCGACTTGTATGTTGAGCGGCGCTTAGAAAAACTTGCGTTCACAGCTGATGAATGGTGTAGAGACTGTTCATCACGTTTTGAGGATTCTTCTGCTTCACAGATGTCACGGGCTTGTGGCAATGTCAGAGAAGATCCCACAGCAATAAGCTTTTGTACCACATCCGGATCCGCTGCTCCAAGCACAATTTGATTTTGGATCTGCATATCTTCGCATCTAGTGCAGCATTTATCGAAGTTACACTTTCGAGCTAAGTCCATCAGATCGACAAGCCAGTCGTTAAAAGGTTCATTAGTCCTTTGACCTCACTGAAAAAATTTTCTGATCCATACCACTTCGTTGATGTTGCTTTGATGTACCGCTCCAATGCGATAATAACTTTATCCACATCATCTTGATGAGGAGTGGGCAACGATAGGTTGCGAATTACCCGTAGCGTCGAATATGAGAAGCATTGACGAAGTGCATCGATTCGGACGACGGCACGCTGAGTGGCATCGGGTAGTTGCGAAATTCCTGATAGTCTTTCGAAGGCATACCATTTCAGTTTCCAGTCGTCGAATGTATCACGATCACTGTCAATATCAAATGCTGGTCCGTCTTTGCGTAGTTGAAAGTTTGTATCTGCTGCTGACGCCATGTTATAACTTGTAGCTACGGATCCGCTAAGAGAGAGAAAGAGAGAACCTCACTCGGTGCGTGTCGAAGCGCATGCATGAAGCGTGCATGAGTTATATCACCTCAACAATAACAACATAACATAGACTACTACTATGGTCAGAGAGTAGCTGTAAATGAACGTAAAGGTAATGAATGTATACAGAAGACTAATTCAGTCACATTAACCCTATCTTACCCGGGGGGGGGGCTAAAACAGCCCTCCCTTGTACATTTTCTAAAATATCTCATAAACCATATTAGCTAGGAGTCTGAATTTTCATGACTTTTAGTTTGAATGTATGACACATCATCAGTACAAATTTGATTGCAATTGGTCCACTTGAAGGTCAAATTTGAGGGTCATTGTGAAAAGTACTTTTTCAAAAAATGAATTTTCCCGTTTTTCTAACTTCTACATCTCTATCAATCAGAATACAATACACTGTATCTCGTGAAATATAACAGCTAGGAGTCTGAATTTTTTTGACAATTAGTTTAGTCGTATGACACATCATCAGTGCAAATTTGATTACAATTGGCCTACTTGAAGGTCAAATTTGAGGGTCATTGTGAAAAGTACTTTTTCAAAAATTGAATTTTCCCGTTTATCAATTTTCTGCATCTCTATCAAAATATAATATCTCATGAAGTATGTCAGCTAGGAGTCTGAATTTTTTTGACAATTAGTTTAGTCGTATGACACATTATCAGTGCAAATTTGATTACAATTGGCCCACTTGAAGGTCAAATTTGAGGGTCATTGTGAAAAGTACTTTTTCAAAAATTGAATTTTCCCGTTTATCAATTTTCTGCATCTCTATCAAAATATAATATCTCATGAAGTATGTCAGCTAGGAGTCTGAATTTTTTTGACAATTAGTTTAGTCGTATGACACATCATCAGTGCAAATTTGATTACAATTGGCCCACTTGAAGGTCAAATTTGAAGGTCATTGTGAAAAGTACTTTTTCAAAAATTCCCGTTTTTCTAACTTCTGCATCTCTATCAGAATATATTATCTCATGAAATGTGTCAGCTAGATAATTCTTCAATGTAGGTGAAAAAATGATTTATGTTGATATTGAACCTTTCATAAAATCAGCAAAATCCAAATTTTGAATTGCTATTTTTAGAATGAAAACTAACAACTCAACCAAAATAAAATCCAACATTGAATTTTTCACGTCTAAATCAGTTGTGTTTATAGATAACTTTCAGAATGATGTGATCATTGGAACATTGATTTGTTGATATTGATTCCTATTATTTAAATTCAAATTTTGAATTGCTATTTTTAGAACGAAGACTGTCAATTCAACAAAAATGAATGATTTGATCATTGGAACATTGATTTCTTAAGGGGGGGCTGTTTTAGCCCCCCCGGGTTTTCGACGCTCAAAATAGCCCGGGTAAGATAGGGTTAAGACACAACAGGTCTGGTCGCTCAGATGCTTGCAATTGTCAGGATTGCGTCAGAATGCAACTTAATACTTTAATTGAAGGGAAGATGAACTCAAAGATAGCGATAAGTGAAAAGAATTTGATCCCTCCAAAGGACCCATGTGGCGTTCCCTACAGGTCAAAAGAAAGAACAACTAAAACAGATTGCCTAATCGAATACGTGTGCAATTGATGTTCTCAGAAGGAACTTAATCACTCGTATCCTATGTTGATTGTTAGGTACAGCTTTCTTTGTCATGCATTCTTCTCTGATATGTTATCAACAAAGCTATAGCGAATCTGTATCTGCTAGCAGAAGTCATGTGTTACTCTGAATTGATGTTTTTGGTGAATATAATACAATATAGGTTTTTGGTGTAAATACAATGATTTTGATATAATAACTGTTCAAGTAAGCTTATAAAGATACTGGTTGAATGTAGAACTTCATGTATAGCAGCTAGGCAATTGCATGAATGTCGTATTCATAGAAAATATCAATTCATATCTTTTTCTGTTAGTGTTTTGTATAATTACCGGCTCTAGGAAGGCTACTCAGACATAGATAAAACATAATTTCAATTTTAGAGTAATTAACTTGACTTACCATGAAGAGCTCGATGAATACGCATTTTTTTCTACTTTCAAAAATAAGCATTGATCTATGTATTGTCTACAAACATGTCATATTCGTGGTGCTATTATATACTTCACAACTGTACCCTGTGTACATGCGTGCACTGTTTACGCTGTCGGTTGCTCAGCTGATAGAAGACCATGAATAAGGCCTAGCTTTCATATACATTTTCCGATTTTATGATATTCCTTTTCCTGCAAACTGCCAGCAGAAACGAACTATCTTTGATCAAGTCACTACACTGATCACAGAGGTTAAAACACAACGTGCATTAATAGAGTGGTTTAATCGTTAGGAATTTGCAATAAATAAGAATCTTTTCACATTCCCACAATCACTCCGTTAAATAATCAATCATGTGATAGGGAGAGAGACTCTCTTTTTCCGAACCTTAGTCCTTTTCACAGACCGTCGTTTATTATGCTTTAGCAATATCTTACTACTCATCAGCATTGAATAAGTAGTACCAAAATCTAATTCATTTAAGAGCACCATAATTACCAAGACAGCAATGAAATCAACTCTCAATGTACTTTCAGAAAGGAGTTTGGGTCTATGAAAACGGGCGAGAGCGAGAAGACGGCAGCCTAATTTTCGGGATGTCTATCGAACAATTGTTGTACAATGCCATGAAAAAATTGAAAATGAAACAAAATCCTGTCTGTTTCTACACAGAGACAGGGGAAAAGGTAGGTCCTGAATGTGAATTCAGTCGAAATATGCAAGATTATATTACTTCAGATAATACGTGAGGCACATGGGAGACAATGTTTGAGGCATGCGCTTTTAAAGCTTAATGGATTGACTTTGAATAAACAGAACACATTTTGCGCTTTGCTACAATTCTGGATGGATTGTTCCTTCACTTCACATGATTGAGAATTTGTCAAAATTGTAATCGAAGTCGAGTATATAATCAACACAAACCTGTGAATTGAAGTTCTAATATTTATTCGATAAAAAATCGCAGTAATGAATATAGGAATATTATCCACTTTTAGCGGACATAAATGCATAGATTCGTAGTTATGTCCGATAGAAGTGGATATCATTGGTGTTCTATCCCAATGAAGATGAAATCTATGGCCATGTCTACAATGATGTCTATGTTCGTAACATGGATATCTGATAAGTTTCACTCAAATATTCTCACCATTTACATGTTTTCTATGGAGATTTGACATAGAGTGCTTCCTCCAGACAATAATGCATAGATTCGTAGTTATGTCCGATAGAAGTAGATATCATTGGTGTTCTATCCCAATGAAGATGAAATCTATGGCCATGTCTACAATAATGTCTATGTTCGTAACATTGATATCTGATAAGTTTCACTCAAATATTCTCACCATTCACATGTTTTCTATGTAGATTAGACATAGAGTGCTTCCTCCAGACAATAATGTAGCATTTTTAGGGCGGAAATATCAGCCATATACGAGGCTGCGTTCATAGCTGAGACTGTCTGATATTTCTGCTCGCAAAATCCATGATATAATGCTGCTATAAGTTGATCTAAAGAAGCTGTTCTGTCAAGCTGAGGCAATCTGATGAAGAACTACTGAAGCATGCTCCAGTTGTGGATTCTTGCTGCAAGACATTGAAAGCTACTTTATCAATAAAGGATTTTATATTTAAAGATATGATGGCAACGGTGAATCTATACAAAGTACATCAATGCCTTCCCATTGTCAATCACTGGAGCCGCGTCACGAATGATGATCCGTTCAAGTCCTTAATTATTATGAAGTGTCGAATTTCTATGTACCTGTAGATAGGAATGTGTTTTGTTTCTGTCAATTCTTTGAAATATTTTCATGGCAGCCATTGGAAGTTCCTGAAATTATGAACAGCATGGCATGTTTTATTTCTTAGCAATAATGCAGCTTCATCAAAGACCTCTCAAAAGCAGTGAAGCGAAGGATTTAGAGAAGTACATAAATTGATTGCCGTATGAAATTGTACAAAAAAACAGGTACTTTTTTAGGATATTCACCCACGTTTTCAAAATTGTCTAAAATCTGCAAAAATGTATCAATCGTCCCACAACTACAGATACGCATGTCTGGGTATATTTTCTAGCCCATATACAAACATTTATGCAAATTGGGTGAGCACTTTTGAATTAGAGACCATGACATGAAGTGTAACGTTGTCAGCAACTTGATCTGACTTCGCCTGGTCGGAGCATTGCTCGTGTGTGCATTGTTCTCTCTCGTTCTTCGTATCATCCACTATTTCAAATCTTCTCACGACCACCCCAACACACCTCTCTTCAGTTAAGCATACTAGTGCAATGGATCAGCCTGGTCATTATCATCACGAGTTGTCTTTATTTACTTACAAATTGCTTTGTTTACCTAGCGCTTGCTAAAACGATGATGTCACTGACAAGTCAGATCAAGATACTGATGTCACTGACAAGTCAGATCAAGATGCTGATGTCACTGACAAGTCAGATCAAGATACTGATGTCACTGACAAATCAGATCAAGATACTGATGTCACTGACAAGTCAGATCAAGATACTGATGTCACTGACAAGTCAGATCAAGATACTGATGTCACTGACAAGTCAGATCAAGATACTGATGTCACTGACAAGTCAGATCAAGATACTGATGTCACTGACAAGTCAGATCAAGATACTGATGTCACTGACAAGTCAGATCAAGATACTGATGTCACTGACAAGTCAGATCAAGATACTGATGTCACTGACAAGTCAGATCAAGATACTGATGTCACTGACAAGTCAGATCAAGATACTGATGTCACTGACAAATCAGATCAAGATACTGATATTGCTGACAAGTGAGATCAAGATACTGATGTTGCTGACATTTCAAGTTATTGCCTCTAATTAGAAAACTACTTGCTCGATTTGCATATATTTTGGCAGGTGAGTAGTAAATATATTTACCTACGTGTGCTTAAATTTTTGTGACGATTGATTCAGTTTTATGGATTTTAGACAAATTTGAAAACGTGGGTGGATAACCCATCATTCGTCTGCCCTCATCGCCTGAGCAGAAAACACTTGAGGTCAACAAAATCATCTCCCGACTCATGAAGTGATGATGAGCAGACCACATCCTTTACATTAACATTTTTAACTAAAATGAGGTGTGGCAAGGTAGTGGTCATGGGAAGATTTCAAACAGCAGTGGATGAGACGAAGAGGACGAGGCAGCAATTGCGCACACGAGTAACAATAATGTGTCGAACTGACGAAGGCAAATGAAGCTGTTGACATCGCTATAAATTTCTCGTTATAGTCTCTGATCCAAAAGTACTTGACCGATTTACATAAATGTTTGCATTTGGGTAGAATATATGCCTAAGAACGCATGCGTGATGTATGATAGAACAATTCCTATCATTTTGTTTTACCTCTCATTTCAGATCAATAATCTCGATCAAGTTTACAATGAACAGACATTGGCTGCCTCGACCTGTGGAAAAGGCTATTTAGCTGGTCGTGTGATATAATGTGTGATACTTCTTCCGAGTTCTACGACTGAGAAATTTGCTAGTCAACATGTACAGCTTCTTCTAACGAATGTACTCATGAGACGTGACCATTTCTTCCTTTATTTCTTCCTTATATCAAATTATAATTATGAATAAGAAAAACACTGTTTTCTAATTGCTGTATTACATTATTCTTGAGATTGATGAAACCTGTTCAAGCAGTATTGATTCACACTTCAGGTCGCTTTCTTTCAAATTCGCTCCAACCAATATTTGTTCTGAATATAGGTTTTCCACATAGGCACTATAATGACAAGGAACTGCAAGAGACATGCGCATTGAAACAATGCTATGTCGCGGACATCCGTTGTTATGACAACGGTATCATAATGATGGCGGCTCCCAGTGATTGAAAATGGGAAGGTAGAGGCAAATGTGGACAATCTGCATCCGCGCAGATCGGATGTGGATCAAAGATTTTGAATGTCGAAGATAGAGGACTTCATCAACAAATTAAACGATCAATATTTTGCTTTCTGAGCATATTGAAATAATAGGTATAAGCGCAGACAAATCCTGCAAATTCATCTACACTGAATCACAGGGATGTGGAGTCGGAGTCCCGGAGTCCTATCATTTTTGCTGGAGTCGGAGTCCTGTACTCCGGCCTATAACTAGACCCGAAGTATAATACAAGCGCATTATTTATCCTCGTGCATAGCTGTCATTGTCTTGATGTCAACTTTCTCTCCGTCAGACAAAAGTACAGAGACAGCAGTGCATACAAAGCTTGTAATAGTTGAGGGGATGAACGTGATAGTGAAAAAAGGATTGTCTTTTCACTCGGCGATTCAGTAGAGAAGACAAGCCTTCCTAGCCTCGATCACACCTACGCGCCAGAGGTCACATCAGAGACAAAAATGAAATACTAGTTTGTTTGAGAACATTACCTCTTACCCTGACGTTAATCGTGTGTGATGGCTCCTCTAAAGCGGATATTAAAATCGAAAGTACTCATAATTTTTGGAGAAGGATGGGGATTTTCCTGCCTGGTAGAGAGTCGTACACAGTCCTATCAAAAGCCGGAGTCCTATCAAAAGCCGGAGTCCTATCAAAAGTCGGAGTCCTATCAAAAGCCGGAGTCCTATCAAAAGTCGGAGTCCTATCAAAAGCCGGAGTCCTATCAAAAGCCGGAGTCCTATCAAAAGCCGGAGTCCTATCAAAATGATTGGACTCCGCATCCCTGCTGAATCATGGGGTCGAGCTAAACTGAGTTTCAGCATTTTCTGCATTAGCACAGAACCTGTAGTGATCTATATACATTTCATGTAGGCATGCTGTTCTCTGACGTTGTAAATGACTTTATTTTTCAGCGTGCGTATAATGTAGATATCCTGTCACTTTATTTGACCTGTAAAGCAGATTACTGCACGGGCGTGCAGTGATATCTTCATTATTGCACTGGTTGAATTATAGATTTCTACATAGATATATGCGATTGAATTATATAAAACCCGCTTATTATTGTAACTCATCAAACACCACAGAATTAGATTAGTCATAATGGTCATGATATCGGTGAAAAATAAAATTGCCTACACAAGTCGTGCAAAGATATCCATCTTTTGGTTTCTCCTCGATCAGCATGCAATGACCTCGACCTTCGGGCTCGTGCTTAGATATGTTGACCTCGAAGATAGCAATAAAGATGGATATTTTGCACTAGTTGCGTAAATGAGTATTGAAGTTTTGATCATTTAGCCCTCAGAGACCTGAGGGGGGTCCAGTGGACCCCGGAGTCACATTTTTGTATTTCACTTTTGGACTGAGGATATATCAACCGCTTATGCCCATGTAAAATCATCTTTTTTGACAGTGAATCTGCATGTGTTATTTCATTACAATTGAATCAGTAGAAGTGTGGTAGATAGGCCATGGAGGTCCACTGGACCCTCCCTCACGTCTCAGAGGGTGTAGAAATTCTCATAACAAAATTTTTACTATCAGATGAAAAACGATTTCGAACATGTCCACGATGGTGCATAATGCGTGAAATTCATTTATTCAATGTTTGCATCATGCTCGTAGATGTGCCATATGTTAGAAGGTCGCAAAATGTGAGTGCTTTGTTTCGGCACATGACTGATCGGCACATGACAATGGATGAAGGCTATCCTTATATTCATAGTTCAACAGTAAACACAGAGCGTTAGCAAAGTTTTGACAGCAGTAATTGATGAGTTTGAGATCTCCACAGCTGTTTTGATGTCTTAAAATGCAGTAATTATGGCTCCGTTGAGGCCTATTTCCGATTGTTATGGATGAATTTGAAAAATGGCCGAATATAAGAGTTATTCTACTTAGAATAAATCACTTTCATTAAAATCAGCTATCTGAGGTTACATGGTGACAGCAAATATCGTAAAACCAACTCTTAGTACAACTGATGTTGTACTAAATGTCGTTGAGTTACAAAAACACTACATTTTATCATGTGTTTACTGAGAAGACACTGAAGGGATTAGTTGTATCGACTTGCTGCATACAAACATCATTGTTTTACTCAAAATCAACTTTCCTAATTATTCGATATCGATTTAGGCAGGTAAAGAAAGAATTTGTAAAAAGGGTCCACTGGGCACCCCCTCAGGTCTCAGAGGGTTAATATGCTCTCAGATGGACCCTCAGATGGATGCAGATAGCACTTTATTACTGTCATTTCGGCGTAAAGAACGGTCTGAAACTAAGCGCATTAAGGATTTGATATGCATGAGGTTTCAGTTACACTTAAAAGTCTGCAAGTACAATGGATGTCTGACCGTAGGAAAAGTTCCAAGCATAAGGAAAGAATCTGAGTTGAAAGGGAACAAGAAAGAATTAAAGAATTACCGACCAATCAGTCTACTTTCCCATGTATACAAAATTTTCACGAGGATTCTGCGTAACAGACTTGAAAAGAAACTTGACGAAAATCAAACTATGGAAACAGGCAGGCTTTCGCAAGAATTGCAGTGCCGTAGATCACATCCATGTGAAAAAAATCAATTGAAAGAAAAATGCAAAAGTCAGAACCTGCCGCTTTGCTTTATTTTCGTAGACTTCGAGAAGGCGCTCGACTCAGTGGAGACAAATTCTGTCCTAAAATCATTAATTGATCAAGCAATCGATCATCAGTGTGTACTACTACTACTTAAAGACATCAACACAAACTGCAGCTCAACAGCTACCTCAAATAAAAAGAAGATAGATATACAAATTAACAAAGGAGTACGATAAGGCGACACTATTTCACCGAACCTTTTTACTGCTTGTCTGGAACAGATATTCCATCTCATAGAGTAGGGATATATAGGTAGAGTGTCGACTCAAACAAGTATCTGTATACAGTGGAAATTTTTATATAAAAAGATTCAGTTTTCTACGGAGATTACGTTCCCGTGGTCCAAACAATTATTTGAGCAGTTTTGAAAAAATCAAAATTTGACAATTTAAATACTACCGAGATGATTCCCCTATATAAGTAGTATGAAACAAGTTGGATATCAAAAAGGAATGAATATTTGCTGATACGCATCCTAACAAAGCGGAAATCAAGCAGATTATCAAGGGAATTTCATGCTCCGTAGGAAGTCTTCATGAAAAAGTCGCGATATTATTCGTGCTTTCTTGGCTGAAATGTCGGGCTTTTAATTCAATTTTCACCGGCATGAATTTCTGATTCACTTAATTCATGTTTCATTTCTTGAATCTGAATAGTAATGTGGACCTATATTTACATCTTTCAAAGTTAATTGAAATCATTGTCTTTGAATCTGTGATTTTGCCATGCCAGTGGAAGGTTGCCTGATCACGCTTAAAAAGATTCTCTTGAGGTTGAGCAGGAAAGCAATAGCGCAGATCGTCGAGTTGTCAATTTAACAAACATTTCCTCACCAAGGCTGTCAGACACGAACTATCTGTAAAATAATATAATTTCCTTCTCCTTTGCTATCATGATCAGTCAATTCCGTTGTAATTTCTGAAAACTGCATAAATGCGAATATCTCACATTTGGAAACAATTCCGACTGTATCACCTTTGAGTTCATTTAATAAAATCGAAAGTGTATACACATTGGGGATTTAATAAATGCGGAGTTACCACTCTACCTACTATATTTACTCTATGTTCCATCTCATCAATTGAGAAAATCTGGGTCTGAATATCGACGGGGAATATCTGACCGACCTCAAGTTCATATTAATAGCAAGAAGATGGGAGGAGGCAGAGTCGATGCTAAAGGACCTGCAATTAAAAAGTGCAAAGGTTGGTTTAAAACTCAACATCTCAAAAACAAGAAGAATGAGCAACAACAACGTTCCACCTGGAAGAGTCAAAGCGCAAGGTATCGAGATAGAAACCGCTAATGAGTACATCTACCTTGGCCACAATATTGCAGACAACAATCAAGCTAGTGAGATCAACAGAAGGGCAGGGCAGCGTTTTGAAGGATGAGCAGTATTTTGAGAAGCAACTTACCTATCTGCCTGAAAAGTAAAGTTTTGAATCAATGTGTGCTTCCGACGATGACATATGCGTCAGAGACATGGACGCTGACCCGGAAGATGACAAAAAAGCTAATAATAACTCAGAGCAACGTTAAACATTACGAGATGAGATCGATGAAGAAATACAACCATAAGAAACACCACCAAAGTAGATGACATAATTCGTCATATCAAGATCGGGAAATGGAGATGGGCAGGACATTTTGCCAGAAGAAACGACAACCGGTGGACCACAGGGACTACGGATTGGACCCCACGAAATGGCGGTCCAGGGGAAGACCAGCGGACACATGAGAGACGGACCTGCGATCTTCAACGTGGAGAACAGACGCAAGTGGAGGCCTTCGCCCTGCAGTGGGCTGATAACGGACTATCATGAATGATAACCCGAGATGTATGTCAGAGAGCTATTTATCATAGTTTCAAGCTTATTTTTGAAAGCTCCGTAGACTCAGAAATTGAACTACATGAAATGCCAGGATGTGCAAATAAAGAATTAAATGTCACAACTGAGAGTAAGTGGAGACCACTGGAGGAGACTAAGTCAGTTGGTTGCCAATTCTCCACATGACATTCCTACCATTATGTATGAATGTTCTAGCTATCTCCTTCGAACTTTTTAGTTCAGATATACGAGTACAATAGATTATAATAGATTTAGACAAGACCAATGACACATCTAACCAGTGGCTGAGTTCGTTTTCATGTGGCTTTAGGGTTGCTCACAGTTGATGGGAAATATCTGAAATTGTAGTTTAAATCATCTCAAAGCTGTGCACACAAGGCTATTATTTGGCTTCAACATCAGACCAGCGCTGCTAAAAAGCCACGGCAGAGTGACAATGGAACGCTACACGATTACTCTCTCATGCCAATTGACTGTGGCCAAGCATCCACGGTTGCCACGTCTCCATAGTAGAACTATGCTGACATTTCGGTTCTCCCGTAGAATCTAATGACTTACATGTACGTGCCTCATCAGCGAAATTGGCAGTAACTGGCTACTGTGAGCCCATTGTAAACAGTTGGTACCACGAACTGTGTTTTTTGCAGTTCATGGACGCATTCAATCTACATTTTTTAAATTTAAATACTCTTAAAAAACATCACGGGCCATACGTCATTGGCACTTAAGATGTACCGAAGTTATTGTATCGGACGAACATTATTAGACAAATGAGTGTAGTAATCATTAACATGAGTATTCCATCTGCTCCATATTACTGTACATAAAATAATAAATCTGACATTATCTAAAATTGAAATTTTAAAATCCGCATGTCAGTCTACAGCTGTTGCACAATACACTTAAAAATAGAAACAAATTTCGATTTTTTTTATAAATACTCTCATAGTCTTAATAAATACACTAAATGCTTATTGTACACCATACAACCATCCACAGTTTCTGTTTACGTTCATGTCGGATGCTTGGTAATCAACTTAAAATGGGATTGTTGTAGAATTAGAAGTTTACAAATTTAAACGATATTTCAGTTAATTTGATTCTTGAGTTGCAAATTTTATCACAACAAATGACATTCAGGAGAAAAATAGCGTGGTAATTGATGGAGAAATTAATCTTCTTAATGTTGGAACCTGATAGAAATTTTCATTTGAAACTTCATTTTTTCATTGCAATGTATCCGTCAGACATATTTATCTTCGATGTGTTTGCACATCTGCATTAGAAGGACATCATGCCTCTAAGACATTAAATGAGTCCGATGTTATAAATGATGTCATCAAGTTTTAGAAAGACTTTTTTCCTGAAATGCTATACTTTAGATAGAAATTGCAATCAAGTGCAATAATTCAAAACTGTAGTTTCTATCCTGTCCGCCGACATATGGAAATGAAATATTCTCGTACTAAATTTATTCAAATTTTATATTGTCTCGAGAACATACAATGAAACACAAAAAATTACTTTCACTCGTGCATTCATCTGTTTTTTGTTTGACACTGAAGCATCAAAATGTCCGTCCGACATGAAAACTAATTTTGTCACTGATCCTCGTCGAGTGGTGCACCGCCTCGGTCCGAAAAAGGTTGGCAATTTATTGAAGCGTTGGCGTAGAGTTCCGCTAGTCGCAAATAAGTCTCTCGCTTGAACAAAGCAGGATAAGAAAGACGAGTTGATATTAGGAGAACCGCAACTATTCTTCACTATGCGACCATCATTGGAGAGAGGCGCATTGAAGTTACTGGCGATGAGTCACGAGATGAGGGTTGATGAGGGTACCTAGTTGATCGTGTAGGTCATCAGTTTCCGACGGTTCGCAAGTAGTTCTAGGGGCAGTAGGAGCGTAGCCACGTGGAGGCGACGATCTTTGAGAGCAAATACTTAGTCTATCAGATGAAAGTTCACGTCAAGCCGTGCATTGGATGCAAGAGGGGGAATCATGTTCCTCCATTGCATCGATGAGCAAGGGAAGTTCTGAACTGCCATCCGTGGCCGAGGACCTCGCACAGATCCGATCTTCTTCCTTGCGCTGGGATGCAGATGACTGAGATCTTTAGGCTGGAAGCAAGTCGCATGAGTTCGTGAAGACGCCACGGAAGTTTGAGAATTCGGGTAAAGTAGAGAAATTTGTATTATCCTTCTGTAGATTATTCTGTACAAGATTCTGTACAGTGCGGGGCGGCGAAAGTGTTAGAATCGTCTCTCTAGGCTCCGGCTGGGCAGGCCGCAAGTCCTTAGAAGTATCACTTTTCACCATGCAGTCAATCGGGGCTGAATCGGCGTTGTAGCTGATAGAGACAACGTCACTGCTACAGCTGGGAGGGTCACGTGAAATGGCGTCATGAAGGATTTTGTAGAACCACAGAGATCGACGCGTTTAATGACATGGACGCCTAGATTGTATTATATTGAGTAGTGGACGCGACACGCAAAAATTGTGTCTACAAGATGAGGCCCAGACTTACTTGGTCTAAGATGAGCCTAATTTAGTCAAACTGATACATGGCACAAATGAATCTTCCAGAACTATAGCTTGTACTTTTCTTTTTCATATGAAGTAAGCGGACCACGACATGCTTAGTAGGCCTATCTACAATCTACCAATTTAGATAAGAAATGATTATGCAAATTGATTTGAAGTCTTGAAATACCACATTTCATCATATAACACATGTAAAATAATTTTGCAGTCCTTACTCAGACAAGTAGTTAAATATCCAAGCTCAACTTTAGAATTTGGAACTACAAAATAGTACGAAACATGCTGATGCCATATATGGGTCGGTTTTAATATTAAGATTGAAAAATCAATTCTGTTGCAACAGTGAAGTTTATCATTACCAATATTTCAGCATGGGCCTTTTTCATGAGAAATCAGGGAAAAGCAACTTACTGAATCAATATCTTAACACTGCGGTCGCAGCAAAATGTTTTTAGATCTAATCGAAAGTAGACCTATATGTACAAATATATTCTAATATTATCGGCACTCTATTCAATGTGAAAAATTAGAGTAAACCAATTCAAACTCATGTGTTAAAGAAAACAAGTAATTTGCGCAAACACAAGATTATATTCAAAGCATTCAATGAATTATCGAACAGATTTTGAAAAAAGTTTGGTAATCTTTTTGTCTGTGAGTCTTTTTCGCAAGAATTCACACCTTTTAAGAAATTTTTTACCAAGATGTTCAATATGCATCTCACCGCAGTCATACATATATCGGTGTACGCATGTTTTTCAGTACATGAATGTATGAATTGGTCTGTTCTCGATGTAGCATGCAAGAAATAAGAGCGCAAGAGTAATCTCGCAGATCAGTTCGAAGTAAATGTTTGCCACGCAAAACTTCATCTGATGTAATTTGTTGAAAGACAGTATGAAATGCAACATATTGTATAAGCACGATCAGACGGTCGAAGAAGCCCAGCTCGATTTACTTCTTGGAAAAACATGAAATAATCAGATGATATTGATGTTGGCATCTCTATTTCGAGTTGCGAATTTTCACAGAGCATACTCTTGCAAACACTACAGTTGGATTTTTGTGTTCTAAGCACACTGCGAACGACATAACCAGACACATAATATAATATTTCGAGTTCATCATAAGCCAGTTCATCCGTGGAACTTATATCGATCTCATCAAACTCCTCGAAACTATAGTTTTGATCATGACTTACACCAGCATTCATTTGCTCACAGATTTAAATTTCCTTCAAATCGGATATCGAAAATTGCTTGAGAAGAGATACTACTTTAATTTTTCTCTCGTTGTCCAACATCTGTTTTACACTTAAAAATAATTGCCACCTGACAACTACAATTTTCCAGTTAAAATGTACTTAAAGTTGTTCTCAAGAAGATAGGAGCACAGAAGTGGTATTGTCTCGAACATATGAATCAGAGCGGTGAAAGTTTCCCCGAAGCCACGAAGCCACTAACTTCACAGTATAACAAAAAGCGCAAGTTCTCGTCATTCGTTCCTAGGATTTGTGGAATATGCATCCCGCTTTTCATAGCGTTCCTTCACGTTTGACTATTTTCCGCAAGTTAACAAAGTACTCAATGAAATCAGCTGTGTCATTCCATTCATTAATATTTTCTACACGAGCAAAATATCTCAATGCCTGTATTGTAGACTCCTGAAAGACGGATAAACAAAATTTCATTGAAGTTTTTTGAATTGCTGAAGGGTTTAGTGGCTGTGAATTCAATTTGTGGGCCATGCGCAAGGATTTATCCGACTCCTTTGTATGCAGAGCAATTATATGCATGAAATTTGGAGACAAATCGTTATCTTTTCCTGGCAATGGAGGACATGAAAGGCTCTTTTTGTTCTGAAAGTGATTATATACATTTTTATATTATGCGTTGGATCTATCATGAAAAATAGTTTCTTCGAAAGATCGAATGGATGTGGAATCAAAGGTTTCAAAGAAACTTCTCCATAGTGCGTCTTACATAAATCTGTAAAGAAAGACCGATTTACAAAATGATTGTCGGCACAAGTCAAAGTAACTGAAAATCCAGCATCCGTGACTTTCCTTAAAACTTCGAAAAAAAATTCTTTCAATCTATCACTCGTCAGCATGCTAATTGGATACATAGCGACAGTGTCCAGGAATTCACTTGACAAAGATTGAATCATAAAGCAGAGAATGATCTTAGCAGACTTTAAGCCTTCAAGAAGCTCAAGGATCCTACCAACAAATTCTATTCTTTGAGATATGTAAACCTCGTCAAATATAAAAGACACATATCTTTCCTGGCTGTTCAGTTTGCTGCTCCTCAGATTCAAGTATTTATCAATCGTCAATCCTTCCTTACTTGGTATGCAAGCAGAAAGTCGCTGCAGTGAACGAATCGAACGTAAGACAAGCAATCCGCTTTCTGTATATCAACTTGTACACAAAGGACTACATGCATACCATAGAAAAGAAGCAACATATAGGGTATTTGAATAACGTCGTTGCTTACTTTCTTGTAAGCATTATGTCAGCTGCTCTCCTAAGAAAACTAATCTTTTACAAAGAACACTGCTAACAGCCATGTCAGCCTCAGCACTAAATTCTATCAATCTTTTGCTCAATACTTGAAGAACTTCAACATCATTCTTTTTCGTACCTTCAAACGATTGAACGTAAGCGAGAAGATTGATGAAGTCCCTAAAGTATGCTATCTTCTCAGAACACTGCATTACACTGCCATAAGTTGATCGATCTAATTCAACATCACTGTTGATAACTGTGAAGCTCATGTCATCTCTAACTTCAACAGATACAACAACATGCGGTTTATCTGCTGTAGAAATAATGATGAAAAAATCAGATTGACCACGAGTAAAATGAGTGAAGTTTTCGGGCTTATCTTGAGCGCATGAATAATTCCTGCTTACCGTCAATATTATCAGAGTTTTTGAATTCATCAATCACGGATAATATTCTTTTGTTGTCGAGTTTCATTCGACGATCACTATCAGCACTCACAGTTGGTCGTTCTGTCGAATCACTGGACAAATATTGAGGCAGATTTGGAAATCGTGATGGAATGGCCGAACTCTTCAGACGTCGTTTAATCAATTCTTTCTTGATTCGATGAGGATTTCTGTCACAGATCTCATTTACAAAGTCTGAAGGCACAAAATGTAGGGAGCACATCCGAGAGCTAGATGTTGGTGAGAAGTCTTGTCTTGGTATTCGTTGAAGCCATTGTCGTAATATTGTTGGGGTTGATGGAAATTTATGCACAGTAATATCCGACTTTCGAGGTTGATTTCTATGCCTAGTTCTGCAGCCTGGGGCACAGCACTTATAAACCATAAGGGATCAGTGAAAAATTTGTCGAAGTTTGCAAAGGTTACAGCGAGATGACTCGATCGACTGACGGCACACAACTAATGAAAAGGCGTGCGTACTGAGAATGCTTTTTATTTAATGGCTTCACGAAGCACACGGGTGTGTGTGTCTAATCGATTTTCCCTGTTATTGTTAAGAAGCTGATGGAATCTATAATGGGATGGTTGTGTGAGGTCAACACCACCTATCTGGTGTAAGCACTAGTTGGCTTTTGTGACGACGCTATCACACAAGAGCAAATGTCTGGGCCTCACCTTGTAGCTGCAGCTACCGATTTCTTCGTCGTGTCGTGTCCACTACTCAATATAATACAATCTAAGCGTCCATGGTTTAATGAGTGACCGTCATCTTTCCCTTAAGGAACGTGACATCGCGCAAATACAATAACTGGCTGCGGGAATAAACAACTCGAGTCACTGAATGCATTGTGTTCCATGTGCTGTGTGGTGATGACGTACCAAGGTTGACAGTGAAATCGAGAAGCTACATGGATAACTAATGCGCAGATGTAGATATAATGTTGCATGAGAGAAACAATTTCAGATACCTGCTCAGGAAATAAAAATCAGAAAATTTTCAAGCGCAGCTGACCATGAATCGCTTGGTATAAGTGAGGGCGATTACGGACGCTTCTGAGAGACGCTTCTGAATACTGGATGTGCAGGCAAGTTACACTGAGCAGTAGGCGTTCACACACCACCTCCTCATTATGATGAAAATCCTAATGTATACTGACGACAATAGTGTGTGTAGATTACCTCAGCGCAGTGATTTTACTCTCGGAGAACAACATGCGAAAGCAACTCATTGATCAGTCCAACATTTTCAGTTTTTTTCTCGGACTGATGATTTCTACTAGGCCTATCGGATAAAATATATAGTACTATAAGTATAGATGGTAGAGTGAATATTGGAATCATAGAGTAGGGATATATAGGTAGAGTGTCGACTCAAAAAAGTATCTGTATACAGTGAACATTTTTATATGAATAGATTCAGTTTTTTGCGGAGATTGCGTTCCCGTGATCCAAAAAATTATTTGAGCAGTTTCGAAAAAGTCAAAATTTGCCAATTTATATACTACCGAGATGACTCTCCTATTAAGTAGCATGAAATAAGTTGTATGTCAAATGGAATGAATATCTGCTAATAAGCATCCTAACTAAGCGGAAATAAAGCTGATTTTCAAGGGAATTTGATGATCCGTATTATAATGAAAGTCTTCATGAAAAAGTCGCGATATTTTTATGCTTTCTTGGCTGGAATTTCATGTTTTGAATTCAATTTCCATCGGCATTATTTCCTGATTCACTCGATTCATGCTTCATTTCTTGAATCTGAATAGTGATGTGGACCCATTTACATCCTTTAAAGTTAATTGAGATCATTCTCGTTGATTATATTATTTTGCTCTACCAAAGGCAGGTTACTTATGATATGATCACGCTTAAGAAAATACGAGTACTCTTGAGGTTCAGCATGAAAGTAATAGGAACCCATCGAATTGTTACTTTAACAAGCATTACCTCTCCAAGGCTGTCATGACACGGAGGATCTGCAAAATACTGTCATTCCTTCTCTATTGCTATCATGATAATTCAAGTCCGTGGTGATTTCTTCAAAATTGCAAAAATTTGCATATCGTACATTTGGCAACAATACCCAATTGTATTCACCTCGAGTTCATTTAATAAAATCGAAAGTGTATACACATTGGGGTCGTGATAAATGCTGAGTAGCTACTCTACTTTCAAAATAAAATGCAACGATTAACAAGTTGTTTCCAAATTTACAGAATGTAGAAATATAGCACACATTAATATGCAATATTCATAGATAGTATGAAGAAATGAACTTTTAATCCTAATATGTCGACAAAAGTAAACATTTGTCCGCATACAATCCGACAATGCTTATTACCATAACCAGGGATTCAGAGGGGCTTTTTCAAAACCACCTCCGCACCCGTTTCAAGCATAGACAAGAAACCCGCTTCCGAGGCCGAAGCAGGACAGTGGAACCGACTTTTCCAACGGCCGCATCCGCTTCCGAGGAAAAAGTCCTCTTGCGACCACCTCCGCGCCAGTCTCAAACATAGACAAGAAACTCGCTTCCCAGCCGTAAGCAGGACTATTGACCAACATGGACTCCTGCCTTACTCCCTGGCAATGCGAGCCGGCTCGTGAAAGCTCGGACTTGTATATATTGTTTAGCAATAAAGGGTAAATATTTTTAGCAGCCAACTTATTCTTGGGGAGACGAGACAAATTGGTGTGATTCTCACAATGAAAATGTGGACCAACAACCGCAGGAAAAATTCCTCTTTCGACCACCTCCGCATCAACAACCCTACGATATACATCTCGCAAGGTGGAAGAACTGAATTTTTTAGAGAAGTGAAATTCAAAATGAACTATGGGTGAACGAAGAGAAGCGTCAAATGAACGAGGAACTGAGTGAGATGACAAATTGCCTCGTTCGAATGCACGGATGCAAAGTCACTTTTCTCACTGAAATTGATTTTTCAATAAGCTGACTTCATCATGATGACAATTTTGCTCAATATAATGGTTAACTTTCAATATAATGGTTAACTGCAATTATCTCGCTGAACAAACAAACACCAATACTGTATTTCTAATAATTACTGGGGAAAAGTGTAACAGTCAAGCTTGTCATGTTTATTCAATTATTCTTTCACAAAAGAAATTGTCACTATTCGGAATATCACAGGTCAGAAAATTGAGTTTCATAATCAGTTTGTTTGACGTCTGCTCCGATTGTGTTCGCAACCACAGAATGATCAGACTTTTAATTCACATGAAATTGTGTCGGTGTCATTTTTTTCACTCATTTTGTCAGCTAATTGAAATCGACTATCAATAATGATTGTGAAATATTGGGAACTGTCTAATGACGCTCCCCCTAATGGAACCAAATTTCAAATTCTCATCGAAAAATATTATAATAAGAGCAACAGAAAATAGATTTTCGGTCACTTCAACTCTCCTCTGAAAGCTTTACAAGCACTTATTTGTATTAGGTAAGATTCTGTTTGTTATGCTGACTCTTTGCTGTCTTTGATTTTAGGCATATTCTTTGATATCAAATTTCCTCTTTAACGGTTCGTCGGTGTTCCTAGGCGTTTCATAATACACTGTAAACTGTAGGACACTAACTTATGCACGAAGCCGAAATTTCATGCCAGTTAGTGCCTAGTTAGAACCTTCTAGTGCTTCGAGGCACCAGTAGACGCCACTAGGCACTAAATAGGCACGAAAGCAAATATTTGTTTATCCAATGAAATCGAAGAAAAAATTAATGGGCGCGAACTCGGCACTATGAACTTCGTGCCTACTCGTGCCTTGTGTTGGTTAGAATTGATGCCTAAATTTCGTGCCAGTTAGCGCCTAGTTAGTGTCTCTCTAGTGCTTCGAGGCACAAGTAGACGCCACTAGGCACTAAATAGGCACCAAATATTAGTTTATCCAATAAAATCGAAGGAGAAATCAATAGGCACGAACTCGGCACTATGAACTTCGTGCCTACTTGTGCCTTGTGTTGGTTAGAATTGATGCCTAAATTTCGTGCCTAATTCAACCGAAATTTCGTGCCCTAGAGTTTACAGTGTAGTGCTTCGAGGCACCAGTAGACGCCATTAGGCACTAATAGGAACCAAACCAAATATTAGTTTATCCAATGAAATCGAAGGAAAAATCTATGACACGAACTCGGCAATATGAACTTCGTGACTACTCGTGCCTTGTGTTGGTTAGAATTGATGCCTAAATTTCGTGCCTAATTCAAGCGAAATTTCGTGCCCTAGAGTTTACAGTGCATTATACAAAACAAATGATTTCCGGAGTAGTTTCAGGGTCTTTAATTACCTCATCTTCACCGGTACAAAGAGTTTCATGACATGCACAATTCACATTCACATAAAAACTTTCTAAAACTCAATTACAAGTGGAAATATCAACATTGAATACAAAAATGCGTCACAGAAATCGTCATAAAACAATGTGACAGTTCAGTATGACGTCATGTTGGTAATCAAATGTCAGATACTAAGTCATGTAAAGCGCCAAATGTCATCAGGGTCACATGATGTGTCACGTCATAATTGTAGAGATAGCGGAAATTGTCCGTTTCGTTCATTCGAAGGGCAATCTGTTTCTTTAATCAAAATTGATTCAAGAATATAAGGACTTTTGTGAGATCCCAAAACTTTGAAATTTTCTTGCTTAGGGTCATGCTCATGCATGGAAAGTTCAGTCTGAGTAGGATATCCGGTCAAATGCTTGCTTATAGCCTACGAGTGTTTAAGTGCCTTTTTGTGACACCAATATACCGTATTGAGCAACGGTCACAACTATATTGATAAACAATATTGGATTTTAATCCACTCGTAATTCTATCCTAATTTAGAAAGAAATTTTTTAGTTTGCAGGTTTTGTAAGCCGCTCTGATTTCTGCGTTGGAGGAACTCTGGTTTATTTTGTAAATTCTTTTATTGAATTCTTTGGATCCCTCTCCAATGAGCGGAACGGACCAAAAAGTAATTTTCTTTTCCGAAATTTTGTCATCTTTGCCAGGTTCTGCACGAGCCTTCTGTTCAATTTGATTTCTTTCTCTAGTAATATCATCAAGATGAAAACCATTATTTTGAAAAATGTTAGTGATCTTTTCAGCAGCTGATTGATATAAATGTTGGTCAGAACAAATTACTGCTAATTTATATTTTTTAGGAGCGCAAGCGAAACTGGGAGTGTATACTCCATGTCAGTGGAATTGAGTGAAAATCCACTTTCAACAGTTCGTTGAAGAGTTACCTCAGCATCCAAAAACGTAATGCAGTTGTTGGTATTCCCTTCCACAAAAAGATTGAATGTTAACATCCAAATTATTGATAAAGCTGAAAAACTCTTACTGTCAGTGCTGCTTTTGAAAATTACAAAGCAATCGTCTACATACCGACGATAGAAAATTGGCAATTCACCTTCATACTTATAAAAGTTACTTTCTATGAGATCAAGAGCAAAGACCGCCATGGTAGGACCAAGGTTTGAGCCCATGGCCATGCCGTCCACTTAATGATATAATTGGTTGTTAAAATTGAGCAAGATAATTGTGCAGGCCAGATTTAGTAATTTTCGCAAAGCTTGTTCGGAAAAAGGAAAATCTTGAAAGTCTATCACTGAACTACTGTTCTAGTAACAGGAATACTAGTAAGGAGCTCGAAATTCTCATCAGACAAAGACAAGGACTTCAATTCATCGACAGATTGAAAAGCATCTTGAAGGTTGTTTTATAAAGAAATTTATGCCTATTCTGAGCGGCATTAGATCTTAAATTGTCTTTTCGAATTATGTGTATGGCTAGTATGTCGAGGGAATGTTTGAATTACAACTAGATTTCTTTATTGTGACATTGCTAGTATCTACCATTGATATCTATTGACATCAATGGTAGACTACAATGTCATAGTGCATTGTCAGTAGCTTCCATGTTTACATGCAAATACAATTATATCTATCGATGGTTTTAGATCTCCAAGTTCTTTTGGAACTGTTCTTCAAACTCCGCAAAGATGACTCCTATTGTTGCTCAACGAGCGATAAATGACCCTCATCGTGCAACAAAAATTTTCGAAGAATTTATCGCTACATGGCTTCTAAAATTTCTTATCGGACTGTGCTTGTATGCAATGTATTAATTGTATGCAGACGTTTATTTCAGATCATGGATATAGAACAATTGATATTTACAATGTGTAGTATAGAGCTATTCTGAAATACTTGCCAAAACAACACTATGATAATGTCAAGGTAGCGTATACTTTGAGCTTTCTACAATGGAACGATGATTTGTAAGCCATCCCATTGCTATTTTACGCCATTATCATAGCCATGGAAATCGAATTATCAGTGGTAAACAGAATTAGACAGGTCGTCTCTTCATCCGTTTGACTAGAAGGGAAACATTGGAATATGTAACGTAAATGAAATGGCATAATCTGCTGACTAAATACCATAGCAATCGAACAATGAGCAGCCAGTTCAAAATAAAACACGCAAACAACCTTAAACAATCTAATTCAGTGCTGTGGTATTTATCTACCGTTATTGTCTAAAAAAGTTCTTCTGTAAAACTCAGTCTAATTTAAGTAGCGTCATTTTATGAAGGAATGCGCTAACCACAGAATTAGATTGTCTAATCGTATCACTTTCCCAGAAGTGCAAACTGATTCAAACAGATGGCACATGCAGGAACTTAATAAGTGGACAAAAAGAAATGTCTAATACCTTACAGAGATAGGAAAAATAGTCGTGCGTCGCCTGCGGATTTCTCTGAATTCCTTCAAAATGCTCCGATCGCCACGACTCCTTCTGATTCGAAGAATTCAGATCATTGCGCAAAAGTTTTCTCGATAATGTTGGGTCCTCCGATCATTTTAAAAAAAGTTAACAGGCGCATGAAAAAACGTTCACAAACTTCTCTGTAGAACTTGAAATCGACTGTGTCTCTTTGCTGTGTGATCCGGTGATAACAGTCACTGAAACTTTGCACAATTTGGCATGTTTAATGTTGAACTGGCTGTTCATTGTTCGATTGCTATGGTATTTAGTCAGGAGATTGTGCCATTTCATTTACGTTACATGTTCCAATGCTTCCTTTCTAGTCAAACGGATGAAGAGACGACATGTCTAATTCTGTGGTTATCGCACTAGTGCGATAACTATCACTTGTATGAGATGTTCTGCTGCTTCGCTTCGGACATTCAAGGCCAAAAACGGCGGCACCTACTGCCGCCAAGCTTGAATTATTGGCATTTATGAAGAGCAGCTGTGACATGACGCATGATTGATCGTGAACGATTCTTCATTCTGGTATATCAGGCGTGGTGTGTGACCAATCATAGGCAAGTTAGAAAGTTTCGATTGTTCGATAGTTTCTTGAAAATTAAAAGTGGAAAATCAGACGGGCCTTCGGCGTCCAGCGCCTTCAAACGGTCGTTCTTTAGATTTTCTGTGTAGTTGACAGCTGCAGGTGCCCTGTATTTTATTATACCGAGTTTAAAAAGTTGGATTTGAATTGATATTTGGAGGACACATTTTTGTTGGAGTGCAAAGATAATTAATTCGAATTGAATTCCATTTCAAGGGACAATGATTATGACACTTTATTTACCAATACAACGAGCGGTAATCGAACCGCTTTAACAAATGGTAAATAATAATCGGATAATCGCAAGTCAGACTTTCACTTTCAGAATCGGCCCACTTCTGATTACGAATGACATCGATGTTACAGACAAATATATAACATATGAGCATACAGAAGGTGGAAAAAGAAGAGAGATCGAATTTCACTAAAACGACAATGACCATATTTTGTTATATTTGCTTAACCTTACATCCAATAGTTTTTGAATGTTAATCAAAATCTCTTTCCTTGTTTGTTTTTGACGAAGTATGAGAGCATGCATCGAATTATGTAATTTCAAATTCATGTAACACAATTCATTTGTGGTCACCCTGAATTTAGCAGTAGACTTGCGTATGACGCACATTTCCTTTCAATCATTTCGATTCCTCAACAAAGATGTGTTTATTTGATTTTTCTAGAATGTCACTGAGAAGATTTTGCCTCATTCTGTTTACAATCACTGGTATGCTGGTGTGCTGCTTCTGCAGCTCTCCATCTCCGAGAGAAAGGATGCAAAATGGTATGGTCTTAAATGATGCGTCTGTCACAAGCAATCAACTGCTAAAAGTCATCAAAGAAATGCAAATTCAGATGGAGAAAATGAATTCTGACATTACAAAAAGATTTCAAGATTTAGAATCTTCTATGGATATCAAAATGGCGGAGCTGAAATCATGCCAAACGGAAACGATCACGAAGATCTTAGAGGAAGCAAAATCTATGTTAAATGAATCGAATACTGAGTTACTGAACAAAGTTTTCGGTAAGCGACTCGTCAAAATATCATTTTGCAAGTTTCCGTCCAAGGAGGTGTTCCTCAAAGTCTTCAGTCGACACTCAGTAATTACTACATTATTCACAATGATCTTATAAACTGTAAAATGCAGACAACTACTCCTTTGATCTTGTTTGTGAGTCTTTCATTTCGGCTGTTCATAGTATCCGAATGACAACCATCTAAGGAGGGATTGATTACGTGAATTCGAGTTCACGTCTGATCAAAGGTTTGTTAATTTTAAGTTCGATTCAGGTGGATTTTATTCTAATCATTGCAAACCGAACACTAACTCTACAATGCTGGCCATAAAGATACAAGATACATAATTTCTCTAGTAAACAAACCAAACTTGATTGAAAACATGGGTTATCACAAAATGTTTCAAAATTTTGCAGGATCTCAATTATTTGCACAGTTTCAGCGGGCAAAAGGTATTAAAAACATGTAGTAACTGTTCTGAATGCTACATGACCAATTATACAGCCAAAATTTCGTATGCCGTGCATTAATGAAATAAGAGAAGTGGTGTATAGTTGGTAAAAATTATTGCACGACGTTCATGTGACGCATGAAAAATGATTTATCGCTACATGGCTGTTAAAATTTCTTATCGCACTGTGGTTGCATATCATGTAACACATTCTGACGATGAATTAATTAAGTACTTAGAAGCACAATGCGTGAACAATTACTACATGTACGTAACGTGTTGTTAAAATGCTAACACGATCCCCCCAGAAAAACAAAACGTAAAGATTTAATCCATAACATAAAAATTGTATTTTATCCATAACATAGAAATTGCATTTTTTATTTAATTCAAGATGGATATCAAAATCGTCGACATCGTTAAAATCGCGCTTTTTGACAGAGAAACTGGTTAACATGTTTGGTTTCGGACGTGATTTCTTTGGTGGAGGCGGATCCAGAAAAGCACTGATTTCCTTTTCCATAGTTGGTGATACACTTTTATACATACGAACTGATCGGTCACTTCTGTGGCCAGTTCGAGCCTTGATTGTTTGTTCATCTGTTCGATGCAGGAAAAGTTGCGTTGCGCACGTCGCTTTACCCGAGTGGCCAGTGATGTTTACACTCAATCCAGCAATCTTTGCGGCTTGGGGTAGCAGATTGGAACTAGTGTTGACTCTCACAGGAACCTTGCCATATCGTGGTCGGTGGCGATGGATGTTAGGAAGCGCCCGCCGGTAAAACGGTCCCTCGTATATTCCATTTTCTTGTAAAGATTCTACGTAATGTTTGATGAAACATTCTTACACACTGAACGAGGATTTTCAGAGTCGTATTGCTTGTTGATTTGCTTGAGTGGCCCTTGTCGCTAACACCGCCCTTGTACACTTTATCAGACCAGCCCGTAAACAGAAATAAGAACCACTAGCGTCACTTTCGAAGGTAAACTGCTTCAAATCCATTTTCCGCTGTTCATCTCTTGATCGTAAGCCAAAAGATTTGCTGCAGTAGAAGTACACGGTTCTTAGAAGGGCTTGTCCATTTTCCATTGAGAAGGCTTCTGTATCCCATAATCGGCTTTCTTCATCACATGTCAGAGGGTCAGCTTGTTTCACCAGGGAGCCTATTCCGGCTTGAGTTAACTTTTTCATTCGAGCATCCAAACATTTGTAGGTACGTGAATGCTGGATCTTCTTTGGCCATTATGACAAGTTCTGAAGATTGATTCCTCGCAAAACGACAGACTCCATAGAATATGTTGTACAGTTTCTTTGGAGGATGTGGGCCGCCATCTCTGCGACGTATTTCGAAGACAAAATGACGCATGGCATCAGATATTAACTGTCTGTTGGATGATAAGAATTCGTCAAGGTGAGGAAATTGCCTTTCTATAATTCGGTTCCGCCATTCTACCCAGTCTTCATAGGTTTTCGTACATCAATTTAAGTTTGCCTTGCTTGCAGCAGGAACAGTTTCACTAACAGTTCGTGAAATGCTTTGTGATGCTACCAGCTCGAATCGATCATCACACATCGTTGTTACCGAAAATCTGTTGATAGCAAATCTGATATCCAAGAAGGAAGTCGCATTGATATACTGTCTCAGACAGGAATTTCGTTCTATCAGTCTGAATAACAATCATGCTTGCAATCGCTACGGGTAAGTTATCGAATGAAAAGCTTTTGTTGACAAATGTTTCCATTCACAGCGCATGTGCTGATGTACAGTTAGTGTAGACTATGTTGTGTACTAATTGTTCTACAAACAATGCACAATAACACGAATTAGAGGTGTATCGTGTAATAATGAATGATTTTGCACTGAGCGTTGGCGCTAAAAGATAGTTCGCTGAGAGATAAATTCATTGATGATGCGTGACATTTGACAGACAATCATCAATCAATGCGGGATGTGAAAGCCAGTGAAATAGATTAGGCAACCATAGAAATCCAATTAAATATCTTTGATAAGTATAAAACACTGTTTTATTCAGCATCCATCAATGATCATCCATCAACTACAATTCATTTTTGATTGTCTATCTTTGATTTTTAGCTTGTTTTTTAGCTTGATTTAGTTATTTTTGATTTCATAATCTGTCACTATTGTGTACTATTTTTAACTACTGGTCAATTTCTGAGTTACATCTATTACAGTTACGCAAATCTTCATCACCCGCTGTTGAAGTTGGCGTGAACAACGCACAACTTCATCATTGGAATTGACTTGCTTTTAAGTGAGAAATACGATTTTGTGCTCAAAACCAATTTTGTATTCTGCTCTACTTTTTTAGATACTACTCTTATATACGTGTCGATTATTGCATTATCATTACTCTTATCTTCAACTGCTTGTATTGTGTGTTTAAATCTCTACTTAGTTTATTATTTAAGAAAGAATGTACAATCCGTTCTATCATACATTTTGGATAGCCATTAATCGATCTGATTGATTTCATTATGAAAAGTTCTCCAACAGCTAGACACTTCAGAATTAAATAATGTTTGCTCCAGAGTTGCCAGGAATAAATTGACGAATGTTGGTGCAAAAAGTAGTAAGTCAGAAAGTGAACAACAGTTTAAAATAGTGTACAAAGGTGACACAGATTATGAGATAAGTATTGTTGAGACTCTAAATATCCTTTCAGCATTATCTTCAATATAACCAAGTATTAATATTACCAGAGATCTATCACGGCTATAGACCAGCGACAATACATGGAAATCCACATTTATAGTGGATGTGATTTAGAGCACACGTGCAACTTAGACAAATACTGGAGCGTCTTTGAAATCGGAATTAAAAGCACATTCAAATCAACACATCACGTCGGGCAATTATCTTATCTATTGTGCAATTTTACGCATTTCATAGACTGAGTGCTGATTTCGATAGCACTTTAAGAGAAACGAAGCACTTTTACTTTCTTTAAGAATGAGAAGAAAGATCTCTAAATGATTTCAAACTTGTTTGCCACTCGTAAGCAGTGCTGTATTTTTTCATGGACGATCAATCATTTATGAATAATGCAATGTTCAGTTATCCTAGATATTTCTATAATCTATCGGAAGAGCGGACCATGTTTGCCCGTACTCGCTTGTGACCGTGGCTAACTTCGCGGGCACGGGTGTGTCTACAGGTCACTAAGGAATGATGAAGTCTCTCCGCAGCAACAATTTTTAAATAATTATAAGGTAGAGTTTACAGCTTCCTTACATGGCTGGCATATTTCGCATCTCAACTGTAAGTAGCTAAATGATCATTTATTATTTAGAAGTAAACCTTGTCGGATGCACATTGCTTAGCTTTGCCTGCACAAACTGTTGGTGTGGATTTATTGCATGATAGCTATTTTAAATCAGTTCTTCCTGTTTGATTATCCTCCACTTCTTTGTCTTCAGGTGAATGGACCGCATGGTCCGAGTGGACCACGTGTAGCGGCGCTCCCTGCGGTCATGGTCAGCAAAACCGATCTAGGCAATGCAAGGAATCTGTTTATGGGTTAAAGTGCTCCGGGGATGCCACACAAGAACGAAGCTGTGTGGTATCGGATTGCTCCGGTAAGATCGATGCAGAGTTATTGTTTTTAAGGATTGTGCGCTAACCGCACCTGGTTGCATCGTTCCATGCATCGACAATTTTAAAGTGACTGGCGTATTATAATAGTCAATAGAAACTTCAAACTCTTGAAAGTAGCATTTCTATCTTTCATATCAAATGTTCATAGTTTGCGGAGGTCAGTGCAAATGTTTAGAGCATTAAGAAACATGTTTAACAGGCCTCCTTTTCTATTATTTTGCAAATACTTGCTAGTGATTCTCATCATACTTAACCAGCATGTCTGCACGATGGTTCTAGTGAATTCTTTAAAATTAGATGAAAACAGAAAGTGGAAGAATATCTATCAAAAAGATGGTATTAAATTATATATGTAATGCATAAAATTACTAAGTCAGTGACGGACGAAACGTTGACTTTTAAATTAGTATTCTTAAAGTTTATGTACCATAAGGGGAGCTTTATTTTCAATCTATTTTTCCAGTCACCTGAACATGTACCTCTGGAAATTTAGAAAGATTCAAAGCCATGTCACCGTTATCTAAACTGTAAACTGTACAATTCCAAAGCAACTTACGAAAGCGATGTACAAACTGATTCTGCCTTGGAATTTGGTCAGCTTGCTGATTTGATAATTTTTATTAAAGAGACAAAGGATGAAGTAATTAAGTCGTTCAGGAGTGACATTAATTGTTTGAACGAACAGATTCAGCAACTCACTTCCAAATTTTCTAGGATTGAGAATTCAATTAAAAGCATTCAGAAGGACAACCAACTTCAACAAGATGTGTTCTCATCCATCGAATTTTCATCCACGAAGATTCTCAGCGAAATTGAAATGAGAATGAACAATGCAACTTTTCATGGATCACCTGAACCTCAGGGTGATGTCGAGGGAAGAAACGTGGCGGACTGATGTGGTTGCATAAAATCGTATCTGTTGTGACATATGGCTACTAGAACACGGTCTTCTTCCTTGCAATCTGATCAGCTTGCTGAATTGAAAAAATTGATTAAAGAGACAAAGGATGAAGTAAATGAGAATGAACAATGTAACTTTTCATGGATCACCTGAACCTCAGGGTCATGTCGAGGGAAGAAACGTGGCAGACAACGAAAGTGCTTAACACCATTCACGTTCGTGATGTGGATATTTCAGAGCTTGTGAGGATCGGCAGACCGGGTAAAACTGGAGCTCGTCTCTTGCGTGTAACTGTGACATCTACATCTAAGCGGCAGGAACTCGGGCAGAAGTCAAGATCTCTTCGGAATTCTGAATTTGGATCTGTCGAGCTTCTCATGCACGTGAATACCTGCGGTGCCTTTCCTTATCTGACTTTTCTCTCATCAATGCGATAACTCAGTGGACGGAATGTGCAATCTTATAAGATCTTATAAGATCTTGTCATAGTGTGTATCCGCTATTCCTTGTGAAATTGCAGCTTCTTCTGAAAGGGATAAGCCACGGATGACTCCAATCCTGAAGATGTTGATCTACAAAAGATGGAATGCTTTCCGGCAGAAGAACTGGCCCGAGTTTCAACATTACAACGTAAAGGAATCACAGGAAATCAGTAAGGCTAAACGTATTTGGGGAGGAGGGCGATCTCAATCATCAAGAGGTCTATGGGAAATGGCAAGAACGTTTCGAGGATCCACTTCCGGCGATTCGTGGCTTTCTTTGTTGAAAAGATTTGACTTTGGATCGTTGCTTGATGGTATTACTCAGGAGTTTTCCAGCAATTTCAATTTTGCGGCTGACCTTCAGCTTTGGGATCTTGATGATGCTGATTGGGACTTTACGGTCACCACGCATTCGATTTATTCCAATTTGATTAATTTGAAGACGAGGAAATCGTGTGGGCCTGACCTTCTGCCGCCGTATCTGTTCAACATCGGTGCTGAATTTCTGTGCGCTACAATAAATGACATTTTTAGCAAGTCAGTCTCCACGTTGTGCACCTCTGAATTATTGAATGGCAGTGTAAATATAGGACAAGATATGACTCATCAGGGAAACGAATGTCATTCGTAGTTGAATCATCAAATAGCAGTTGAACAGTCCATTTCAATAGTCACTTCTTGCAACACCTAAATTGATAACTATTGACTACTGAACCTTTCAATAGAACTGCTATTAAATCATTGGATTTTATGTAGCAGGCCCCAGCTTATACAATTTTCAAACGCTTTCATTATCTTGTCTCTGCCAGTGAATGAAACCAGCAGTTTACAACAAGGTCTATTGGATTTATTTTGAATTTTAGTGACACAAATTTGCTTGCATTTCAATGTCTCGTTTCTCGCTATAATTTTCAGATGCTCATATCTACTCCAATCTTACTCCAATAATTTAGCTGATGTACGTCGTCAACGTATTTATGATAGCTGATGAGAACCCACGGACATGAAATGCTTTGAATATTCCTGATTCATGTGATTCTATCATCCGCCGATAGCCACCTTCGCTGAATCACATTTTTTAACTAATTGAGAAACAGGAAATTCTGTCAGCAAAAGTCTCAGTTAGTTTCCTGAGGTGTCTGAAAGTTCATTTCTGCTTTGATAGATGAAGAGAATTTGATATTTTGAAGATGAGATTTCAAATTTATTGAAAATGAAGTTGTCTGAGGGATTTCTTTTCTGTTTCAGGTATCAAGTTTCAGGTTTGGAGGAATTCTGACAGTCTCATTGTCGACCCAACAAACAGCCGAGTGGAGAATGTTGAAGGCAGTATGGTGAAAGTACGAGGCCTGGACTTGAGGCCCGGACTGAACTCTTTCTCAGATGTCGTCTACATCCTGCAAGAATACTTCACCGGGGAGGAGATCAGACACATCGGGCAGTGGCGAGGACAGGTGAACGGAAAAGATGTCGTCCAAGTGACGGACAGGGAGACGGACCAGCTGTGGGGGAAGCATTGTGACGCCGACGGGAATGAATACTCTTCTGAGGAAGCCAATCCGTCTTTGAAGCTGTACTCCGAAGGTGATGAGATCATGATCGCTGAATGGCAGAGGCGGACGATCCTGTACATATCCTCCTAATCCCCTCCTGTGTCTTCCATAACTTGACTTCATCTTCATGGGAACATTCGGAGTCGGTACTCTCTCCCAAACATTGCAAATTCGTCCCTCACCTCCTGCTCATTCAACACATCTTATTGGACTTGTCATTAAATTTCCATTCTCAAATATTTGTTGTTCTTCATCGAAGTCACTTTTCCTTTCATTGGGGAATCATTTTATTTTCATAGTAACAATAATGAAAGACTTTATATAATAGACAAATGAATTCCAGGGCATCGAAGAATACAGAAAGTCCTCAGAGAACTTCCCTAGAGAGCAAGATAGCACACAATGCATGGGAAGTTGAAATATTCCAGTTTAGCACATTTTCACAAATTCTGATTGATAGAAGTCTGCATAATTCCCAATTTAGAGGATTTCTGTAGTATCTCCGAATTCTGACTGACCTGAGGGTTTAAAACAGGTTAAGCAAGTCATGCTTCGTGGAAATTGCCAAAGTAACAAAATATACAATTGATGAATTAAATACGCTGTTTCTGTATATTTCAAAGCGACGATAATGGATTGTCCTCGATAGCATCATGGCGAATATTTGCAAGCAACATTTACTCAGCTACCGGGCTACCAGTCAAGAAATTGGTCGGACACTGCATCATCAACTGCAACAAGGGCTGCCCTAAAAGTGACTTGACCAGTAGCTGCTAAGATTCAAATTTTGAACATGCATATATCAAACGAATGAACATAATCCAAAGATATTTAATATTATAAAAGGCTAGATAGGAAATAGACGTGTTTTTACCTTGTGTGCAACGAAACCAGTGAAAATCAGCTGATGTAGCATGAATTTGAAAATATTTGTAAGCGAGCAACAAATCTTCCTTTTCATTGTCTCTTTTTATTAATTGCAGAACTAAAATGCATTTTAATAATAAATCAAGAAATTTTATGTATGTCTAGAAACAACGTAGAGATTGCAGCAAATAATAGTCTATTCTACTTTTTCAGGTGTCTTGCAAAACCCAGTTGTAAATAAGAGCAACCTTTTGATACAGTTATTTAGACTTCATTGCATTATTTTATGTGAGTTGATTATTAAATCTGAGGAGCCCATGTTATAGGAACAGCACAAATGAAAACCAATTGCTTCATTCTTAGATAAAAGCAGAGTGAATTGTTCACTTACAATTCACCAAATGACTAAATGACTTTTCTGAACAGAAAAATGAGCCGCGTCTTTACTTTTGATCATTCAGATTGTTTCTTTGTAATAAGTACGAAGCCTGGCTATGGTTTTACATGTACATCGTTGCTGTACCCACCGGTGCCTGGCCACGCCAAACGCAATTGCCACGCTTGGCAACAATCTAGCGTGTAAACGTAATTTTGCGGTAAGAAATTACATGATACAACTGAAAAAATTTTATATATTTAAATAGTTTATAATTTAGATATGAACTATTAGAAAATTTGATATAAAATTGGCTTAAGCAAATAAAAGCAAAGAACATATGCCAATATGTATGTTATACGATGCACATTGACAGCATCTTTGACATTGACAGACATGCGATGATCGATTCCACTTGGACCTAAAATGCCTTCTGTTACTTATTTGTAATACATAGATCCATGTTGTAGAGCGTTGTTGACATGGTTGAGCCTTGTTAGGAGCCAATTGCTGAGTGTAATATTCGGATTCCCACTGAATTTGTTAATAGTCATGTCTTCATGTGAATATTTTTTCTTCTAAATTGATAGTACTGCACCAAATTGCTGCATCAATCCTCTCATCTTCAACAATTTTTTTCAAAAGAGCTACATTGTAAATCGCTGGATACGAAAATTACATACAAACATATACCAAAATCACATACAATTTGAAACTAACATCTGATACGAGATTCTCGTATGCTTATAGAGATCTGGTATGTTTTTCATACGAAATCTCACTTACTTTTGTATGTAATTGGTATGTAGCGATACGAACTATTCTATCTGTGATTGGCTGCTTTGAACTGAAATACGAGATGTTGGTATGTTTTATATACGAGACCCGATGTAAATTGGTATGTGTTTCGTATGTCTTTCGTATGAATAGCTTTATGTCATATGGTAAAAAATATGTTATACTGCATACTACTTACAAATAACTTTTTCCAGTATTTCGTTTTAATATTTCGTTGTGAAAGTGTGGTATTAACTAGATTAGATTTGTTGTGGAATTAAAGCCGAATGTCATCTTTGCAACTTGTCTTATAGCATTCACAAGACTCATAATTAGCTCATTTCCTTGAACTAACTTGATAAACATCATTTCAATAAAACGATAACTTTTCAGCAACCATGTTGACTTATATATCTCAAACATAACTATTTTTGCGTTCATGAATTATAATGTGTCTTTATTTTGGATTGATAATATGCTTAGTTCCAAAATTACATAATGCATAATTGTTGATGGTCAAATACTTATTGATTATTTATGAAATGCCTCAGACTTACATGTATTAGAATCGAAATCAGTATTGTTAGTTTGACTATAAAATGTCATTATCTCACTACTTACAAAGCAGTAGTAGCATTAGTGTGATCTTTATTGACAAAAGGCCTTAAATCAACATACTTTGGACATGATTGATGCTTTCTTTTAACATTGTGCTGGTATGGCTTTAGTATGTAAAGCATACCACACTTGAAATAACATGCGAAAAGCATACAAATATATACCAAGATCATACAAAAATATACCAAGAAAATATTTTGGTATGCATCCTTCGTATGTGATTGGTATTGAGCGATTTACAGTGTACTCAACGAATATTCTTGAAACTTATCATATAGTATCAGTGAATCATGCTTTCCATCATGTGTTATTTCCAATGCTTTTTGTCGCATTGTACACAGTTCAATCGACAAAACAGCAATTTCGCCTCATTGCCGTAATGCCTTTTTTGCCACGGTAAGGACTGCACTCAAATGGGTTCAAATCTAGGCATATATTTCTCATCTATCCCTTTTAAACAATTAAATATCTTTGACATGATTATATTGTAGCACTTCAGAACAATAGGTAGAAGCAACATAGACATCATGAAGATATCGAAGAATGCATAAAGTCTTTGCATCAAGTCTTGGTACTAACATGATGCACTGCATCATCATATCTATGTACACATTCTCGTGATGCCAAAACACGCTGTATTATATTGCATCACAACTGCCACGATAAAACATACAGTACTTCTGAAAAGATTTAGCATCTGCAGATTAGCTTTCCACAGTCTTGTAATCCAATTATAGAAATATGCTTCAAAAATTATGGTAGCGCATCATTTAAGGATGGTTTTAAGTTTGTAAAGTACAGATGACAGGAGACAGGTGTTACCTTAATGCATATTTTCTTTCCTATCACAATGGAAATTTGTTTCTTTAGCAAATTCATTTTGTAATTGCATTCTACTTATTCTTCTCATATCAGTAGTGCATTGAAGTCGACGGAAAGAGCATCCAGTCAACAATCATCGACCGATCCAGCCAACTTGGATAGTGCCAGCATCGTCCGAGTACCCAGTAACCAAGATTCCCTTGTATATGGCATTTCTTTTGATTTGTAGCGGCCTTCACAGATGTTGTTTCCACTGTACAAGTTCAAACTCATCATGTCTAGTAAAATTACACAATATCTTCCGGCTATATTCATTTATTGCCATAATCTACATATTTCAGTGTACTCCTAAGCTGCTGGAGTAACACAAAGGAGGGCAGAAACAACTGACAATCACTCATCTGACCATACTACTTGTGCTACCTGTGTTTTTCTTCAAATTGACGTTAGGCATTGTCTTTTAATCACGCTAGTACTGTTTACTCAGCTATTGAAAAGCGAATTTCCCTCAATAAAAAGAATCTCTCGATGTACAAAGATATTCACGATTCAAAAGTAGAAATAAGCAAAAAGCTCTCCGGAGTGAATAACTGCCGATGTTTTTATAAATATATAGTTTACAGATGTAAAAATATACCGAGGTTTCACGTCCAGACGCTTAGTCGTGACAGTTCTGTCAAATAGAGTGATTATTACAGAATTCTGATTCTCATTGCAACAGTCTCGTGACGCCTGTTCATCGAAGGTTGATGACAATTAATCAAACGAGCTTTCACCAAACTTGCCTCAACCGAATCATGCACACGCTTTATGATTTCTACATGAAAATCGTCAATACTATTAACATTGCTACAAATATTGCTATGATCGCTTAACGCACTGGAATTGTTTTTATATTTTATGCTGTATTTATGTTCGTTATATCGCAAATTAAATGGGTGAACAGTTTTTCCGATATATTGGTCTTTACAAAATTTCCAAGTAAATTGATAAATTGCACAAGTAATATCACAAACATAATGAGAAGGTAATTTTTCACTAAGGTCACAATTACTGTGCTTATCAATCGGTTTATGACTGAACACATCACGGAGGTTTTTTATTACCGGTACTAACAAAATTGATATCTAATTTGTACTTACAAATACTGTGGTTTATTGTTCTTATAAGGCTAACAAAATGAAGTTTTAGAGTACACTTATTGGATTTTGCGTCTTTTTTGCTTTTATTCTTCATTTGATTTTTCTGATTCACTTGAAGGTCTTGTTGAGAGTAACCGCTACGTAACAAAAATTAAACGTTGCGTTTGAAATCTTAAAGTGTGTGCATCATTCGGTTGAGGCAAGTTTGGTGGAAGCTCGTTTCACTAATTATTATCAACCTTTGATGAGCAGGTGTAACGAGACTGTTGCAGCGAGAATCAGAATTTTGTAATAATCACTCTATTTGTCACAACTACCACGATCACACTGTAAACCAAACTGTGCTCCGTATGTGACCAATTATGTGCCCAACGCATTTTCGTCACATCGGTTACATTTGGTCACGTGACTTCCATGTGACCGGTGATGAATCACCATAGATCATGCACATATAACGAGTACTTGATGAGAATAATTCAAGATGATTTTCCTCATGCTTTTCGGCATGTTTTGTTCAAGAATATCATTGGAAAGAAGATAATATCATACTGAACTTGGTTTGATTAAAAAATGTTTTAATGAGGATAATGATTGTGTAGTTTAAAAATATGACACATTTTTCGTGACATCGGTTACATTTGGTCACATATGTGACCGATGATGAATCAACATCGATTATGCATACGCGGATATGCTTGATGCATATGCTCGAAGAGAATAATTCAAATTGACTTTCCGAATACTTTACGGTGTGTTTTGTTCAAGAATATCATTGGCAAGAAGGTAATATCATATTGAAAACTGTTTTACCCAGGATAATAATTGTGTGATTCAAAAATGTCTTCGTTTAATCTGCTTGATCGCGCCGCGAAGTTGTATCATCGTGTTGTAAGTGAAGTTGTATTATCTTGCCTAGACAGCGTGAAACAAATGAGCTTCATGTCAATGATCAGTTTGCTTATTGCATTGAGAATGACAAACTGGGAGAAATTACATAATGACGTCCTATTCCCAAATATAAAATTCAATCGCAATGTTCTGAGAAGTGAGTCTATACAAAATTGAATTAATGTATAGATGGTTTAATGAAACAATTTCATCGGTGAAAACAACAATAGATGCTGCCACAGCCATCGATTGCTTCATTGGCGTATAGATAGGGTGTTTATTACATTAGCTTATCTACAGTGCGCGACAGCAAGTTGGAAACTTGGCATAAATCTACGGACACGTATTTTTTCCAACACCTAAATTTTTTTGCTATTAGGAAATATCGACAAATTTATAATCATCTGAAAGAGAATTTTCGGATCTATCATTTGAATGTTGTTGAATTAACTGTTTTTGAAATTGGTGGTTCCTAGATGCCCATAAACCCGAAAGCCCAAAGTTTCTTTGACTTGTTTTGACAAGCGCATAAATCAATTTGAAACATTCTCCTTGTGATATTCACAACCATCACAAAATAGGCTTTCAGAAAATATATAGTTTGACAGCGTTTTCTCGAAGTTTATAGGCAATATTTTGAAAGTAGTATAGATAGAAAATGTGGCGATTTTTTCATTTTCAGAATGTGTTGCGATAATAACAGAAATAACGCTGTTAACTAACTGGTGACATTTATTTACCTCAAAACTAGTGTTTTCTGCCTTTGTTGGGTAAATTTAAGGCCCTTCGAAGAAATATTCTGAAAATGAAAAAATCGCCAATATCTATCTATACTACTTTTAAAATATTGCCTATAAACTTCGAGAAAACACTTTCAAACTATATATTTTCTGAAAGCCTATTTTGTGATGGTTGTGAATATCACAAGGAGAATGTTTCAAATTGATTTATGCGCTTGTCAAAACAAGTCAAAGAAAATTTGGGGCTTTCGGGTTTATGGGCATCTAGGAACCACCAATTTCAAAAACAGTTAATTCAACAACATTCAAATGATAGATCCGAAAATTCTCTTTCAGATGATTATAAATTTGTCGATATTTCCTAATAGCAAAAAAATTTAGAAGGTGTTGAAAAATGTACGTGTCCGTAGATTTATGCCAAGTTTAAAACTTGCTATCGCGTACTGTATCTGTTTATGAAAATCAAGTGGCGGTTGGCGTTGAGCAACACACAATGATTAAGACATTCTGAATTAAGCACTGATGGTTAACTTAAAAGTAAATGGAAAGTAGAAAATGCATCTAATGATTTGCAAATTTTTGTTGTTCTTTCCATAAGTTCCTTGATTGAAGGTATGGTCTTTTCTTCCTGCACGAGGAACTGAAATCATTTAAACCACAATTTATGGCTCAATTCAATTTAGAGGCAGTGATTCTACTCTCCAAAACTTAAACAAGTAGTAGGTATTAATTATCACAATAATTGGAAGAAGCGATAATCAAGAGCGGTGGGGCACATATTAATCACATTAAGTCACACATCAGCCGTGTTGAATGCCACCGCTTTGGGCACATTTGGTCACATATCTGCCATGTTGAATGTGACCGCTTTGGGCACATTTTGTCACATAAAGGCAGCGGCAAACGTCACATGTGCTGGGCACATAATCGGTCACATATTGGGCACAGTGTTTAAGTGATTGGTTTATCTTGCCTCAATTCTATCAAAGCAAAATGATATTGGTCTAAATTTGAGTCTAAATGCAAGTGTGAACTGAGTCTGCATTATCAGTGAGTTTCATTTTCTTGAGGAGGTGAAGTTCATTGATTATACGAATGTGACATTGTCGGGCGCTCCACTTTTTGTGCAAAGCCCTGAGTCATGGTTTAATGAGAAGATGAATGATGTGCTATTTGGTTGATGGTCTGTGTGAACTTGATTCTCATGAAGATGTTGCGGAACTCCCTATCAATCCCAAAGTTTTTGTATTTACTACGGACTTTTCCTTTTTATCTTCTTCCGCATCATTTTATATATAAGTTCGTGCTGATTTGCTATTTCTGTGTTTGTATATTTGATTTCTGTTTTCTTTCAATAAACGCATTACTTACTTACTTACTGATAGTCCGGCAGCCAGCACGAGTTTCTGCAAGGAACGAGGTCGAAAATGAGACTTTCACAGAATGATGTACACCCTATGCCTACTACGAATCGGCGCGTTTGCCGAGTTCTAGTGAGTTCCTCTTCTTGTCAGACAGGATAAAAGAAAAACACATGTAAATTTAATGGGACGCAGATTGCAGTTTTCTGCAAATGAAAAAAAATGAAATTTTCTATGTTTTCTCTGATTAAACGAAAAAAACTAAGCCCAGAGTCACATTTTTGGCATGGAGTATCTTCAGGTCATCTCCTATGATGTGCATGTGCTATTATCAAGCATTTGATCGGCAATGTATGTGAGAATGTGGTTCAATGTGGATGAAGTGGGCCAACATGTTGGTGTTTGCCAACAAAAAGAGGCTCACCAAATCTAAATGCGTTTAGCTATACAAATAGGGGTGCATAGAAATGAAAGGAAATGACCTGAAGATTCTCCATGCCAAAAATTATGACTCTGGTCATCACTCTGGTCAAAAATCACGACAACAAATCACATCCGACCGATGAGTCGTAAGCTCCTGGCATGCTCCACCCATTGGCGACATACATGTATATTTTGAAAAATTGATTATCTACTCCGATTCTCAGTTGTTTGAAAAATGTTCCCACAACGGGAACATGGTCGTCAGGGGGCTTGTGCACTAGAAAATCACAACAAAATTTTTCTGTTGGAAATTTGTTTATAGTTGGTCGGCTCTTTTGATTGATGCTCTGCAAGTAATTTTATCTTGCACGTGAAGCTTCTTGACTGAAATTTCCGCGAAGATTGACTGTAAATTTGATGTTTCTGTGAGTTAGATGCTGCAGAAAGTGGTTGTAAGTGTACACGTGCATGCATGTTTATTTTGAGTGTGATAAGTCAAAGCTATATCCGCCAAAGAAACGGCGAAACAGTGCAAATGAAACACACAAATCTCTCTGACCCTTGACTGTACCTTGCGCTTGCATCAATAATTGGGTCGTAGGGCAATCCCCAAATTCTCAGGCAGACTATCACATTGTTAACAACTTCATTGTACTGAGGATATCGGACCATTTTGATGCACTGAGAGATCACATGTCGGAAAAATGAGAAATAAGTCAATTTTTTGCGCGATGTCTGAAAACTTCAGAATATCTTCTTTGAACTATATATATGCAGTTCTGAAACTTACAGAATAATCAATCGACTAGTTTTTGAAATTTATCCACTTATGTAAACCCGGATAACTGGTTAAAAAATGTTCCAAAGGCAAACATTACGGGAATCTATTCATTATTATTTCATTAGTATTTACTCATGATATGAGCACAATTGATCGACTAAATGTCTCACTATATCGATTTTTGTGGAACCGTGTATGAATTTAATGAATTTAATATATTTTTTCTATATTCAGGACTTCAAAATATGCGCCATGCACAGTTATCATGTAAATATGTTTAGTAGACAATTTCTATTCTAAAATCTTTTAAAGTAAACTATTTCGTCGGTTAAGTTTTGTTTCATTGATAATTTTGTGGAAAAAGACATATTTTTGTGTTCTTAAATTTACTAAATTTCATGCACCTATCTCTATGGGAACAAAAATGCGCCTCAGCTGAATTACTATTTTTGTTATACTTTAGAGTATTATTGACAATATACTAAAAACTGAAGCAAATTCATCGACTTTTTATTGAATGAAAATGCAACGATACCGCATAAAACAGTAGAGAAAAATAGTAAGGTAGGTGACCCAATTAAGGCCCTTCACTTTCAAAATCTCCTCTACACGCCGGATTTTTACTTTTTGACTCACTTAAAAGCCTCTAAAAGTACAACTGCATTTCTGAGCGCCTGTTGTGCAACGGAGGTCCTAACATATACTCTGTTGCTTTTCCCTCCCTACATGTTCTTATGGGAATAGTTCAACATTTGTTCAATGCGATAGAGAGCCAAATGTCTGAAGCCGCTAAGAGGGAAGTTAACGATGTACTTGCAAGGATTGGTGTGCACAGAAGTGTGTACCATGGTGGTGCATTCGAAGGAAATGATATAGTGAAAATTTGGAAAAATCTAGATAACTTTGACAATGACGTCAAACGCACATCGTATTACAATACTCTTGTCCATCTGGAATCTTTGCGTCAATCGTGTTTCGGACTTTACAGAGATGACAATTTTAGCAACTGTCTTTATGATTTCTACCGTAGCTTTCAACAAACTGATCTAAAGCCATTTGTAAAAGTTCATCTACTCCATCATTTGATAGAATATTTTGATGTTTTAGACGCATTCTCGCATTTCCGTAAGCCAGGATTAGCATGGCTAAGCGAACATGCAATCCAATCCAGACACCAATTCTTTATGGAGTCATGGAGACGGTATATCAAGTCTCCAAAAGAAGCTTTAAAGCGATGCGTCCTGGATTTCAATTACACACGATTTTGGACTGCTTTTAATGATTGACGACTTCCTCACAATAGATAAACATACTATTTTTCTCTACTGTTTTATGCGGTATCGTTGCATTTTTATTCAATAAAAAGTCGATGAATTTGCTTCAGTTTTTAGTATATTGTCAATAATACTCTAAAGTATAACAAAAATAGTAATTCAGCTGAGGCGCATTTTTGTTCCCATAGAGATAGGTGCATGAAATTTAGTAAATTTAAGAATACAAAAATATGTCTTTTTCCACAAAATTATCAATAAAACAAAACTTAACCGACGAAATAGTTTACTTTAAAAGATTTTAGAATAGAAATTGTCTACTAAACATATTTACATGATAACTGTGCATGGCGCATATTTTGAAGTCCTGAATATAGAAAAAATATATTAAATTCATTAAATTCATACACGGTTCCACAAAAATCGATATAGTGAGACATTTAGTCGATCAATTGTGCTCATATTATGAGTAAATACTAATGAAATAATAATGAATAGATTCCCGTAATGTTTGCCTTTGGCGCATTTTTTTAACCAGTTATCCGGATTATACTACTTCAAAGTAGTATGAAATTTTAATAAGTGGATAAATTTCAAAATTTATTCGATTGATTATTCTGTAAGTTTCAGAACTGCATATATATAGTTCAAAGAACATATTCTGAAGTTTTCAGACATGGCGCAAAAAATTGACTTATTTCTCATTTTTCCGACATGTGAGATAGGAGTTTCCACAGCATAGTCAAGCTGCTGAACATAGATATTTTCTGTATTCCAGTCTTCTCACGAGTTCACAGTCTTTCTCTACCATAGTGAGCGATGACAGTTGCTATTTTGAATCAGTGTGCTCTACAAAGTCATTTTCTCGTCTGCTTGAGAATAGTTCAGCGAATCTCATTATAGTGAAGAAATTGAAGTTGGATGAAGTTGTTGCAATGCTAGAAGATGACGAGTCGTTTGTGAGTGCAGACATTGCAATACAGCCACCTGGAGATGGAGATTGTTCAGAGGAAGATAGTGCAGATGAGGAAGATTTTTTGACATCAATCGATTGAGCGGCAATCAGCTATTGGCCGAGGTTGACGTTCGAATAAATTACGGTGATCGAATATCTGATACCATGGATGATGATTCACAAAGTGAGTCCTTGGGCGGTGCCTTGCAGACTAACTCCATCCAAGACGACAGCATTCATAGAAGACGTTTGAGTGATAAAAAGCCTCCACTGCTGACTGATTTGAGATGGATTAATCGTGACATCAAATCAAGGTATTCACAGAGCACACCTGAAGTGAACCACTTAGAGGAAATTGGGACACCTCTCTCTCTCTCTGCTCGAATTGTTCTTTGATGATATGTTGATCTCAGACATTGTTGACTTTACAACGTTATACGCACGAAGAGAGAAAAGTGACACAGAGTTTGGCATCACAAAGGAGAAATTTCGCTTATTTTTTGCAATGCTTTTGATGAGTGGGTACCACAGATTGCCAGATCGTCGATTGTTTTGAAGTCTGTCTCCGGATCTCTTTGTTGCTGCCATGTCGGACAGTATGCCACGTAATGAGTTCGAAAGAATTCTACGAAATTTGCATTTATGTGATAACTTGAATTTAGACAAAAGTGACAATTTTTCAAAGCTGAGTCCTCTCATCACAAACCTCAATGAGAAGTTCTTGAAGTATTCGTCAAATTGTGAAACAAAATCCGTGGATGAATCCATAATTCCTTACTACGGCTCCCATGGAAGTAAACAAAGAATCAACAACAAGCCTATCAGGGTAGGTTATAAAGTTTGGGTACTTGCAGAGGCCTACGGGTATGTGATTCAATTCGAACCCTACCAAGGGGCTAAAACAGGGCGGCATATCTCGACAACAACAACATGGGGACTACAGTAGGTGAGCACGTTGTTTTGAATGTAATGGAGCGCTTACCTCCAGGTCAAAGCTACCATGTATACATGGATAACTATTTTACTTCATTCCGGTTGCTTTCCTATCTTGGAACAAGGGGTATTAGTGCAACTGGTGTAATCAATAAGAAAAAATTGAGCAAGTGTGATATCATGGGTAACAAAGATCATGAGAAAAAAGAACGAGGTCATGTGGATCAGGTGACTGCAGAACAGGATTCGACAACTATAACAGTTGTAGGTTGGAATGACAACCGAGCTGTCTACATTGCCTCCACTGTCTTTCATCCAAACCAACATGAAATGTACAAAGATGGAGCAAGATTGAGCGAAAGTATATTCAAGTGTCGCAGCCAAACCAATTCCATTGCTACAACCAGTGAATGGGATACGTCGATAGAATGGACCAAAATGTTGCAAAGTATAGAATCGGAGTTCGCATGAAGAATTGGTGGTGGGCCCCATTCGCATGGATGCTGGATGTGGCCTTGCAAAACTCTTGGATTCTTTATCGCATCAATAAGTCATGTGACAGTGCTCAACTAAGTTTGCTGGACTTCCGACGTGAAGTCGTGAGCTCCATCCTTCTGAAATACGAAAATTACATACAAACATATACCAAAATCAGATACTGTTTGAAACTAACATCTGATACGAGATTCTCGTCTGGTATGTTTTTCATATGAAATCTCACTTACTTTCGTATGTGATTGGTATGTAGCGATACGAACTATTCTATTTGTAATTGGCTCTTTTACAATTAAAAACGAGTTGTTGGTATGTTTTATATACGAGACCCGATGCAAATTCGTCCTCATTCGTATGCGTTTAGTATGAAGACCTTTAAATCACATGGCAAAAATTAAGTTATATTACATACTACTGTCAAATAACATTTTTCCAGTAATACCAGTCGTGAATATTTCTTTGTGAGAGTGTGTTATTTAACTAGATTGGATTTATTGTGAAAGAAACGCCGCATGTCATTGTTGCAACTAGTCTTAGGGCATTCACAAGATTCCATGAACTAAATTGATTAACATCATTTAAGTCATGCGATAACTATCGAGCACCCATGTTGACTTAAATATCTCAAACATAACTATTTTTGCGTTCATGAATTATAATGTGTTTTTATTTCGGATTGATAATATGCCTAGTTTCAAAATTACATCATAATTGCTGATGGTTAAATACTTTTTATTATTTATGAAATGCCTTAGACTTACATGTATTAAAATCGAATTCAGTACTACAAGTCTGACCATTAAATGTAATTATCTCACTACTTACAAAACAGTAGTAACATTAGTGTGATCTTTATTGTCAAAAGGCCTTAAATCAACATATATTAGAAAACATTGATGCTTTCCTTTAACATTGTGCTGGTATGGCTTTAGTATGTAAAGCATACCACATTTCAAAAAGCATACGAAAAGCATACAAATATATACCAAGAGAATGCAGAAATATAGCAAAATAATTTCGGCATTCATCATTCGTATGTGATTGGTATTGAGCGACTTACAGTGTACATCTCGTTCAACATTATTGAGTGACAGTCACTCAAATGAGCTATGCTTACATGTGCGTTAGGTAAGGTCTATACTATAGAAATAGATTGCTTTTCTGAAGTTGACTAGAATGGTGGTCACGGCACATCCGGGGGAACTAAGTTTAGGCATGAAAAAGCAATGAAAAGTTGCACATGTGCTGATTCTACCAATGACAGCCGTTGACAAGTGTATCTAAATGAAAATGCATGCGATTTTTTGCGCCACTTTTGTGTATTGATGAAGCTTTTCTTCCACTCTGGAGGTTTTATTGTTACCAATTTCTATGGTCTACACAAGCTACTTGTACACTTCCAGAAGTTTACCTCACGGTCTTGCTGCCGTTCCTCGTCAACGTCGAAGAATACCTCCGCGTCTCCTCATTCCACCACCGAATTCCACTTCAATTTCAAGACAGTGACAACCCCGGGTGAAAATGATTTTCTTGTGGAGAACTCATTACCTCCACCACGTGGCTAACGACTTCTTCGGGTTTCTGACTGTGAAGAACATATGCGAAGCAAACTTTTTGGAGGTGTGGAGGCCGCGGCGAAGGTTTTCTACAAGGATGCCGAAAGTGTACTCGCACCTTCTTCTGAGTGACAAAGCTGATTCCGGCGAGTTAAGCTGTACATAGATTGCAGATTGGGAGTCTACTTTGATAAAATGTTATGTTCTATTCTTCTGCAATGACCGCAATATGCACATCAGAAAAATTATTGAACACTCCTCGTATTACAAGGATGTCCATGAGTACTATCATGGTGAAATCTCGTGAAAACTATACACATTTCACACCAACTGGCTTATGCACGGGTCTTGGTTGCATTTTCGTAGAAGCTATGCTCGATATCATGCATAGCATGAACTTCAGGTTCTTTTAATATGCATTTTCAGTCTCTTATTATCATCTTATCAGAAGCTTAAGAATGGCCGGGAACCTGTCTGTAGTAGGATTGATGCCGGCCTCCGCACCTGCCCAGAAGTCGTGTTTCATCACCAGTACTGCTAGTGTAAAAAGAATGCCTTGCGAATAGAAAGTGTGCATAAAAGCTTTGATCGGATGACTGGCCACCTGGTTTTGACTGCCACTGAGCAAAATATGAACATCACAGCCGCTGTGTAGTGTGCATTTTCACTTACCTGTATTGTCATTGTTAACTTCGTGCTCTACACCAAACACTACATTCACCACTTGTGGTGACCAAGCAATTCGGCATCATAAAGACATACGCAAAATGTTGTTTGGAAAAATACTGTGTTTCCCGAAAATAACATACGGCTTATTATGATACTTATGATATATATACTCTTATGATTTATGATATTTATAGCACTCCGAAATGCGACCCTAGAGCCTATGCTCAGGGATGCTTTAGTTGGGCATATTATAAAACTGTTACAGAGGAAATCCTAGTGACTTGGGACAGAAATTCAAAAACAGACCATAAACTTACTTTCCATTAAGATCTTTTATTCAGAAACTCATAAATAACAATTAATTTGAATACGATCACATCTTTATCATGTGGAATGTTTTGCAGGCGAGCACTTCCTAGAATTCCTGAGGAGTTTTCGCATCAGTGACGTCTTCTCCGTACTTGCGAGGCCTTCGGCGCATCCTCAAAAATAATTAACCAACATTTATAAGAATGAAAGTGTCATTCATTAGATTTCATCTAAGTTCGATAGCTTCTCATGATAGCTGTGTACACTTTTCCATCTCAAAATCAGACGGTCAACCTGAGAGTGAAGTTTCGCAGTGCGTGCACAAATCACAGGTGTTTTCTTCGAACAATTATACACATACTAGTCGTGTATTCAGACGGACGATTTACAAGAGGCGAATCATGTTTGGCAATGATATTGATTTTGAAATCGAAAATGTCAAAGTTGCTGTCGTGATCATTTATTGAATGTTCGGAGAGGGCACTGGTATTGTTGTGCAAGCGTAAACTACGTTCATGCTCCTCGTAACGAATTTTGAAAGGCCTTTTAGTTTGCCCAATATAACTTTTGCTACAATATTTACAAGCAAATTCGTAAACCACAAAGCGCACATCGCAGGGATACGAGAAGATTACAGACATTACTGTTTACATGTTTTTTAGCAGATTTTTTAGAAAAGTATTTGCTAGTGGTTTTATTAGGTTTGCTTATCAAGGTTACAGGTAGTTTGTATTTTCCTATTAAGTTACTGATTTTTCTATTACAACTATCATTAATAAACTAAGAGAGAGCCTAGCATTATTCTCACAATTGCTTTTGCGAGTTGCGCTTTTACTTTTATCAAAATCGCGTGTTTTATCATTGTTTTTGCGGAATCTGTTATAATAATTTTTCTTAGCCTTATTTTTGATAGCAGATAATGAGCATCTGCTTTCGATGCGATTATTCATACTGCGAATGTAATTATCATTAACGTGCTGAGGAAGCCAGCTGTTTCTTTGTAAAGTTATTTCAGAGTGATATGGTTAGAATACCATTCGTAAGAAATCTGCTCATCGACGATTTCTATTGAGATATCTAAAAAATTCAAAGGACTCTCGTTGTCAGCAATTTCTATGGTAAACTGTATGTCGTCGTTCACGGAATTGAAGGTACTTAAAATGCTATGAAAAATGCCATCATCATGTTCAAAAGGACCCATGAAAATGTCATCGATATAGCGCAGAAAAATCATGGATCGGATATTAATCTTCTCCAGTCTACTTAAGGCCTCAGTTTCAATAAAGTGAATGGAAATAATGGCAAATGGTGGGCCATACTGATCCATAGCACAACCGCATTTCTGTAAGTAGGTTTGATTATTGAATTCTATTTCGTAGTAGTAAGCCATGAAAGAAAGCCTTTTCAACAAATTGTCTATGGTCAAGCCTAGATTGTCAATTTTGTCCCAATTTTGTTCAGCAAACTTTTGAACACAGTTGATCCCAAAATCGACAGGGATGCTGGGGCATACGTTTTTAACATCAAGCGAGATGAATTTTCTATTTAACAAAATGATTGGAATTACAATTATCTAAAGCAGTCATGAGAGATCCAGTATTGGGAAGACATGATGGAACCAATCTATCTAGCTGATTTAAGACTTGGGTAACTAGCCAGTCAACCTTTTGGGTAGGGCTATTGATGGTTGAAGCGATAGGCCTCAAAGGGCAGCCATTGTTGCCAGGCTCTTTGTGATCATTAATAGAAGTTTTGAAAATAGCGGGTCGAGTGCCGCAAGATTTTAGCCTTTCAACTTGATTACGTGTGAAAAGATTTTTGCAAAAAGTATCAATGACTTTATTCGCTTGAGTTTCGATGTGTTTACATTTGCTGTTATCCACAAGACGGTAATATTTTTATCGAGCAGTAAGTTACGGGTGCTTTCTTCATAATTGGCCTTATCAGTGACAACAAGACGATTTGTTTTATCAGATGCTACAGAAACTAGATTATTTTGATGTAAAAAACGCTTCGTGTCGTGAAGAGACTTATTGATATTTTTATAATTTTGGTTTCTTTTAGTGAATTTAATCTCCTTAGTGATGACATCGAGTGCTTCATATTTGAAGAGATTCAAGTGTATCTCTTCTTCACTAGACATAGAAGGGGGCAAAGGAACACGATTACGATGAAAAGGTACATGTATGCTAGAGTTCAAACTGCTATCAATCGGACGCGCATTCCAACGCAAGTTATTAGTAAGGACATCTAGGTCTAGTTTGACTTGATCAATAAATTCCTAATTCAAACGTGGATGAATTCTGAACTTGGGTCCTTTGTCTAAAACATTTTGGGCGCTTGCAGGCAAGGGTATGTCACAATCGACTGTGACACCTTTAGAGACCACAACAGCTGATTCAATTAATTTGATAATGATCTTTCGTTGTTTTAGAAGCAAAATATGTAGCGCAAAGTATTTTATTAGATCAATAATTCACAATGAGATGAGCTACATTTCTTGAAAAACTTCATTACACTACAGACACATATGAAACTTCACAAAATATTGAATAAAGTTCTAAACATTTTTGAAATTTGCATGCTCCAACCCGAAAAAACCCGAGTTCGGGTTACTTCGGGTTTTAGATAAAAGAGATAATCCTACCCGAGCATATGGGTTCGTGTTTCGGGTCGGGTTTGGGTTCGGGTTGGACTTCGGGTAGGATCGCTCATCTTTAGTCAACAATAGCAGCTGACTGACGTTCAGATAAGACTGAGATCAGATGATGAGCGTTCTCCAATGAGTTTAGAGTAATGCATCTGACTCGAACACTCAAATTCGGAGGAATTTCATAATTTGTTTTTACGTGGTTGATCGTTTTGTTTAGTACTGTAGATGAGCTCATAACCACGCCTTTCGTCCGAGGGGCGAACATGGTAGGCCAACACCTGATATAAACATTGAAAGTACTCACAGAGAAAGAAATAAGAAATACACAAAACATTATAATGCATAAAAATTCAAACAATTGAGTGGCTGACCAGCCGTGACAAAAGCAAGAGACATTTGCCCTTACTCCTTTTTTCTCGAGAAAATGTGGTCTGAAAAGATAGGGGTAGTAATCTCAGCTCCTTGAGTAAGGCGGTTAAGAGGTATGAGCAATCAACTTCTCATTTGCACTTTCACTTGGCCTTAAAAATTGTTGTTGAAAATTAATTGTTTATGAAAATTAATGTTATGTCTGGTATAGAAATAGTTAGTATTCCCATGCCGAGAGAAGGCCTTTGGTCTGGGAGCACGCGACGCCACTGTTTCGTATAACAATAAATAATAATAATTTAATTTCGTTAATGAAAATCACAGACAATCACAAAACTCTTGCACATTTTCGAAAATGATCATTCAAGTACGGGCAAGAAGATCCGTCAGTATAAGATGATAGAAAATGTCGAATTTCATGTTCAAATGCATTATTTATGCACGAGTAAGAAATGCGTCTAGGCCCTATAAAATGTAAGAGGTCGAATCGCATGTTGGAATACGTCATTTAAGTACGAGTACCTAAGAAATAAGTCATAAAAAGATGAAAAGATTAAAGGAGAGATTACATGTTGAAGTTATAGAGTAAAGTACAGGTATAAAAGTTATAATTATAATATATAAATATAAAGTTAAGGAATAAAAGATTCTCTTCTTCTCTGAGTCAGTGATAAAGGCATTTCTAAGTGTTTGGAGTGTGCAAGACGTTCAGGCATCAAGTCGTGTAGGCAATTTTCTAATGAAAATAGGTCATTAAATACTTTTAAGGCGTTGTTCGTCCTGATCTTGAAGACAATCTCTTCGGCATTCACTCCCGATAATGCGATGGCATTGTAGGTTGAGTTTTTCCAACTTAGACGAATTCTTAATGTAATCGATGTATAACTCAATTTCCTGCACAAGAATTTTCGCTCTCATGTTGAATGGAGGTCTCATGGAATTGAAGTTCTTATCCAGGTAGCCTGCTGTTTAGCGCATTGACAATAGGCCTGCAGCTGTCTGTGATTGTATCCCATGAATTTGCTACCCAATGCACAAACTTTCATTGCTCATCTGTGTATTTGAGCTTGCAAAAGAACACAGTGATAGTTTATGTCTCGTCACTATTTTTATTTGTCAAAAGATAAAATATTTTGAAAATGATGGTTTGCACCGCATCATGCATATTTTCTTTGTATCTTTCTGCCGCTGTCAATCACGGCTTATTTTCTTATTCTAAAAAGATTCTGAAGTTAAAGAAAAAGAAAAGGTTAAAATTATTCTGAAAAATCTCACAACCTTATTTTCGGAAGAGGCATTAATTTCGGAAGCAACAGCCGCATCTGGGGACAGACATTTTGCGAAGAGCAATTTGCTGAACGTGTGCACGCAGAGATCGACAGATGCTCACGCCGTCCTCGTACAGTCAAAATTGACGCTAGAATTACCAAAATTGGCGGAGACAGTTTATTTAGATTTTAGTCACACACATTTTGCTTGTTCAGCCTCACAGGGGACGTGACGAAATTACTATGTACTCAACCTCAAATGTCTGGCGCATATCAATAGTGTCGCACAGGAGAAAATATCAAACAAAAGATAATGGTTTTACCATATGACAAGTCTTAAGTAAATAAAGTGCTCCAATTCGTTCACGCATCAATATTATAACATGCAAAGATGCTAGTAAAAATTGAAATGTGACTCTCATCAAAAGCGTGCAAGTAAAGCTTGCGAGCTAAATAAAGTGAGATCCACATATCAAGAAATTGAATCTCGACAAGCGATTAATCGATGACAATTAGCACAAAGTCCATTAATAAAGAACAAGAGATGTTTAACATCTCCGTCTGCTTACATGCGTCGATGGTCAGTCACAAACCGTCTAAGTGAAAACTTTTCGTCTTTCCATTTTTGCATGCTATTGTTACAATGCCAATGAGTTTTAGCTCTGATGAAAATGTATCATTATGTGAGTTCACATTCGGTGTAAGTGTAGGTGTTGGTGTTTACTTCGCAGTTAACTCCAGGATAAGTGTTACCCTAACACCGAACATGAACTCAGGTCGAGTAAACACTTATACTGGAGTTAACTACGGAGTAAAGACTAACTCCGGTGTAAGTGCAGGTGTAACCCCGGAGTAAACTTCCGGTGTAGAGTTAACCTGAACTAAAGGAATCGAACTCTTTTTCGAATGCAAAGTATACGATAACAACTGAATTTCATGACGTGATAAAAATCTTAAAATTTAAGTCATTTACCGAATTATATGAAAATACATATTTACAGTAACGAATCCTACTGCTACATAGAGAACTCGGACCATGAAAAAGTCAACCCCTAGAGGATAACTCTTTGTCGAGTTCATATCTGGTGTAAAGTGTTAAGTTCTGCATGTTTATGAAACTTTTCCATTGGTTGCACAACAAAGATGTATGTCAACATAATGAAATTATAAAGCGCTATCATATCATATTTCACAACCACCAAGATATCATTGAATATTGCTTTTTTTCATGAAAATTCTGCACGGTGAATAAATGAATTGCGATTTTCGCTCTTGTTCTATGGAAAGAGCTTCCAATATTAAAGAAACTTTGAACATTTTGGAATCGTACTTGTGCGTGATATAATTTCTAATTAATTTCTTGAACCCTTGCTAATTTTCTTATCTGAAATGATGAAATTGGAAGCTCATCAAGCCTTGATTCTATGAGAAATGCTACGGGCAATCAAGGAGCTCGACTTGCAAAAAGTTAGAAATAGGTCCACCCACCTGTCTTATACTCGTCGCATCAACTCATTCATAATGCTGTCTGCATGTACATATCTTCCTGCACCCCGGCCTGTATCCGAAAGTGAATTTCATGTTGGCCTGCTCAATCCTGCCCACCTGCGTACGGGTCCTACCGGCACTTGTGCCCGGAGCCGGTTGCTCCTGAGTTAGCTATCAGCTACATATGAAATTTGTAAGCGAATTCAACCGACGCTAAGTCATATTTGCTTTTATTTAGCCAAAGATGGCATAAAACAGTGAGTGAAGTTATGCGATGACAATTATTGCAAACCAAATTGAGTCTTCTAGAAGTGCACAAGCGGCCCGTGGGGGAGGCAGTATACATAGTCATTTCAAATGCATCCGTGTGGCACGTGTCATCTTAAAACTGTAGGAAGATTGACTTCCATATGCTCGCATGAAGATGGTTAATTGCAACCTAGGCCTTGATGAACGATGTCAACGCGCACACGTCATCAGCAACTTGGTTGATTATCCGTTAATTTTACATTGGATGTTTTGTAGACCTCAGTGCTGATATCCGATGTCTATAATTCCAACTTAGTTGAAATTTATCCCATTTGCAATTATAAAATTACATGTTTGCCAAGACAAATAATCTGAATGACATACCAGTATTTATACCGATATTTACAAGCCATTTAGAAAGCGGATAAGGCCTACTTAATTCATCATTGCCCTCAGATGCTGGTCCTTCCTCACATAACCACTATATGATAAATTGACAACTTTGCTCAGCCGTAATCTTCATCAACTTCGACATATCGTGGCCACATGGATGCAAATAGACCTTCTAGGCTTTAATGTAAGTGTCTACTTCCAACAAGAGAGCTGTATAATTCCGCATGTACCTTATGCACATTCTGAACTTCTGCAGAATTTTCCCTTGATGCATGTGAATTTTAAAGCAAATAGTACAGAGATTAATAGAACGGCGTTTCAGTCAATTGTATTTATTGTGAACAAATATCGCTCGATACAGATATGCGAATCAAAATTACAATGACATTAAAAATCAATCATTAATCGCATAAGAAGCAACAGGATGCACAGAAAACGGCGCCCATGAGGACGGTGGCATTCAAGTGGACGCTGGAAACGCAGTCACATGGTTTCTTCTTTGAGCCTTTTCAGCGACAACTCTAGGATCAATCGTTGACACAACTGACCGAAACTGTATCACTGCAGATGTCCCATGTAAGAGGGCCTTCTCCGAAATGACATCTCAGTATTGGCATGCAAGGGAACAGCCGGAGAAATTTAACAAATTGCCAGTAAAAGTTTAGAAAGATACACAGCTCTTCAAGCTCGTCCATATATGGAGTAGGGATATATTGTCGACTCAAAAACGTATCTGCATACATTGAACATTTTCATATGAAAACATTCAGTTTTTTGCGGAGATTACGTTCCCGTGGTCCAAAAAATTATTTGAGCAATCTTGAAAAAAGTCAAAAATTTGTCAATTTATATACTACCAAGATGACTCTTCTATATAAGTAGTATGAAACAGGTTGGGTATAAAAAAGAATGAATGTTTGATAATAAGCATCCTAACTAACCGGAAATCAAGCTGATTTGCAGAGGAATTTCATGAATTGTATTACATTGAAAGTCTTCATGAAAAAGTCGCGATATTATTCGTGCTTTCTTGGCTGGAATGTCAAGTTCTCAATTCAATTTTCACAGGCTTGATTTTACGATTCACTATCGAATTTCATGATTCATTTCTTGAATCTGAATAGTGATGTGGAACCACCTACATCTTTCAAAGTTAAATGAAGTCATTATCTCTGATTATGTGATATTTCTCTGCCACTGGCATGATCACGCTTAAGAAAGCACTATTGAGATTGAGCATGAAAGCAATAGGAACCCATCACATTGCTAATTTAGCAAACATCAAACTCCAAGGCTGTCATGAGAATCTGTGAAATACCATCATTCCTTCTCCATTACAATCATGATCATTCAATTCCGTCGTGAATTCTGCAAAACTGCAAAAATTTGCATATCTCACATTTGGTTAATACCCAATTGTAGGCAATTACTAAACTACATACGATGCCATAAAAATTTACTAAACCGTATACGGTGCCATAGCTCCGTTAATATTGAACATTTCCCAAAACCAAACACATATTCGGGTTTCTCATGAAGTGAATAGCAAGCACACATCATCAAACTACTGAATATCACTGCAGTTTTTCGACAAATTAAAACAAATCGGACAAACAAGTTAAAACAAAAGTCAAATGACTTGGGTGCATTCTTCATCATTCTCATTACGATTCCGCCGAGAAAACTGAACGGCAAACGAATGATGTTCAAGCAAGAGTATCGTTCCTATGCAGTTAAATAAAGGAAAGATTGGTCATTTCTTAGACCGACGAGCTCATAGAGTAGGTATATTAGGTTTAGTGGTAACTTCGCATTTATTAAATCCCCAATGTGTATACACTTTCGATTTTATTAAATGAACTCAAGGGACATACAGTCGGAATTGTTTCCAAATGTGAGATATTCGCATTTATGCAGTTTTGAAGAAATTGCAACGGAATTGACTGATCATGATAGCATGAAGCAGAAGGAAATAATAGCATTTTAAAGATCCTCCGTGTCCTGACAGCATTGGATAGGTAATGTTGGATAAACTGGCAACTCGATGACCTGCGCTATTGCTTTCCTGCTGAACCTCAAGAGAATCTTCTTAAGCGTGATCAGGAAACAGCTGCCACTGGCAGAGCAAAATCACATAATCAAAGACAATGATTTCAATCAACTTTGAAGGATGTAAATGGGTCCACATCACTATTCAGATCCATGAAGTGAAACATGAATTTAGTGAATCATAAAATCAAGCCTGTGAAAAATGAATTAAAAACTTGACATTTCAGCCAAGAAAGCACGAATAATATCGCGACTTTTTCATGAAGACTTCCATTATAATACGGATCATGAAATTCTCTTGATAATCAGCTTGATTTCCGCTTAGTTAGGATGATTATTAGAAAATATTCATTCCTTTGATATGCAACTTGCTTTATACTACTTACAATGGGGAGTCATCTCGGTAGTATTTAAATTGGCAAAATTTTGGCATTTTTAAAACTGCTGAAATAAGTTTTTGGACCACGGGAACGTAATGTCCGCAAAAACCTGAATCTTTTCATATAAAAGTTTTCACTATACAGATACGTTTTTGAGTCGACACTCTACCTACATATCCCTACTCTATATTTAGTCCGGCAGCCAGCACGAGTTTCTGCAGGGAACGAGGCCGACAATGGGACTTTCACAGAATGATGTACACCTCATAGTCCGTCCGGCAGCCAGCACGAGTTTCTGCAGGGAACGAGGCCGACAATGAGACTTTCACAGAATGATGTACACCTCATAGTCCGTCCGGCAGCCAGCACGAGTTTCTGCAGGGAACGAGGCCGACAATGAGACTTTCACAGAATGATGTACACCTCATAGTCCGGCAGCAGCCAGCACGAGTTTCTGCAGGGAACGAGGCCGACAATGGGACTTTCACAGAATGATGTACACCTCATAGTCCGGCAGCCAGCACGAGTTTCTGCAGGGAACGAGGCCGACAATGAGACTTTCACAGAATGATGTACACCTCATAGTCCGTCCGGCAGACAGCACGAGTTTCTGCAGGGAACGAGGCCGACAATGAGACTTTCACAGAATGATGTACACCTCATAGTCCGTCCGGCAGACAGCACGAGTTTCTGCAGGGAACGAGGCCGACAATGAGACTTTCACAGAATGATGTACACCTCATAGTCCGGCAGCAGCCAGCACGAGTTTCTGCAGGGAACGAGGCCGACAATGGGACTTTCACAGAATGATGTACACCTCATAGTCCGGCAGCCAGCACGAGTTTCTGCAGGGAACGAGGCCGACAATGAGACTTTCACAGACTGATGTACGAATCTGCGCGCCTGCCAAGTTCTAGCTAGTTCCTCTTTTTTCAGACAGGATCAAAGAAAAACACATGCAAATTCAATGGGACACAGGTTGTATTTTTGGCAAAAATGGGTGTGCAATGTGCATCACTCTGTGAAAGTCTCATTTTCGGCCTCGTTCCCAGCAGAAACTCACAATGGCTGCCGGACTTATTGACCAAGCACGCGCACTGTAGAGGTATTTCGTATCAACAAGCACACAGACATCAGCGATCTGATTGCGGGCCTGTCAAGTGAAAAGACGTATCTTTGACTCAATTTTCCTCCGTGACAAATTCGTCAAATGGAAATAATATTATTATTCACACCGTTCGACTGTTGGCGATCTAATTGTGCTGTGTGAGCTTTATGTTGTCTCGATCTTCTAGTTTGTCAGAAATCATGCTTGATTTAATTTACGTTCAATAGAAAATTGATCTTTTGCCCCATGAGATTAATTCTGGCCGTGACCATCAGTGCTGACTACTGCCATCTCTAGATCAAAGCACACAGGGCAACGTTGTAAACATGGAGTAAGTATTTTAGGTAGAACAGCAACTCAGCATTTATTAAATCCCCAATGTGTACACTCGGCGACATAACGTTTGCCCCACCTGCAGAAATCGACAATATTTCAACTTTTTTGCCTCTTATTCGTAAACTACACCTTCGATTGCCACAATTTTTGCAGACAAACATAATTAGCACATGGGCTTTCTATTGGTAACATCTGCATTCCGCCATCGAATCGACAAGTTACTATAAATAGCAATTTAAAATTTCAATGTCTAAACATGCATATGAACGACTTCAAGCTGTTCATGTAATCTGAAATGAATGATGGAGGATCGTAAGAATTTCGGTTAAATCTGATATGCAGTGTCTTCTATTTATCATCCATGCATAAAGGAACATTAAATGGCGTACTTTTAGTCAGATATAGCGTCATTATCCCGTTGTTACTACTGATAAAGTTAGTAAGCAGTTTTTTTGACAACCAAATGCCCATATTCTCATACCAAGTGAAAACAATGTTTCCATGACACTCATAATTTTTATTAATGAACATTTAATTAAGATAAAGGTAGATAAAGCAGCTCACCAGTTAGTACTTCGTAGATCCACCTCGGTTGTCAATGATAGCCTGAATTGAGCAATTTCTGTGTCTCTGGCCCACACATTCAGGAATTCATTGATCAGAATTCGTTTGTTCTTGCAGCCCTCGTCTTGAGGCGACGCTTCACGATTGACCACAAATTCTCTATCGGATTTGAATCAGGCTAGCTCGGAGGACATGGCAGGACACGAATTCCTTTTCTGTTGAAGTGGGCCATGCTTCTTTTGCTTGTGTGGCACGGCGCACTGTCTTGCTGCAGCCATCCATTTTGCTCTGGAAAACAGTCAGTCATTTGCGGCACAATCCTTCGATCAATTATTTCATCGATGTAGACCTCGGAATTCATGGTTCTCTCCACGACGTGTGTGCGTCCAGGGCCTTGCCAACTGAAGCATCCCCAAATTATGACACTGGGGGGTGCTTTGTTGTCCTCACGAAATGATCAGGCGTCAAATCGTGGCCATCGACGACCCGCACATACTGGGGAGCATTATCCCGAAGCTCAATCACGGTCTCGTCGGTAAATTATACCTGCTTCCAGTCATGAACTGTCCAATCTTTGTACTGCCTCGCCCACAGAAGACGACGCCTGACTTGATCGTTGCTCAGATACGGCCTTCATCCAGGCTTCATCGCTTTGCAACCGATTCTATTCAAAGTGCGTTGTATTGTTCGCACGGAACAGTCTCCAGAAGCGCCAAGTTCATTTAAAAGTTTACATGCAGAGGATCGCGGATTTGTAACACAAAGGCGTCGGATTTGTCGACTGTCTCTCTCATCAAAGGTGGGAGGACGGGTGTGATGGCTGTATTGCGTACGATAATAGATGATAAATAGAAGACACTGCATATCAGATTTAACCGAAATTCTTACGATCCTCCATCATTCATTTCAGATTACATGAACAGCTTGAAGTCGTTCATATGCATGTTTAGACATTGAAATTATAAAAATTGCTATTTATAGTAACTTGTCGATTCGATGGCGGAATGCAGATGTTACCAATAGAAAGCCCATGTGCTAATTATGTTTGTCTGCAAAAATTGTGGCAATCGAAGGTGTAGTTTACGAATAAGAGGCAAAAAAGTTGAAATATTGTCGATTTCTGCAGGTGGGGCAAACGTTATGTCGCCGAGTGTATACAGTTTCGATTTCATTAAATGAACATGAGTCGAGACCCAGCACTCACAGGTCATATCACAAACTGCCACTGAAACAGCAAAACGTAAGGAAGCTGATCATGACTAACTTAAAAGATGTTAATGGGTCCTTATTATGTATTCAGAACTATTCAGATTCAAGAAATGACGCCTTGCGAATCATAAACTCGTCCCGCTGAAAATGGAATTAAAAACGTGACATCTCAGTCAAGAAGCTTTCATACAAGATCTCTAATTTTCCTTGAAGACTTTCAGGGACCTGCATTATAATTTATAATGCAGTTCATTAAATTTCCTAGATCATCAACTTAATTTCCGCTTAAGCAAAATATTCATTCCCTTTGATATCCAACTTGTTTAATACTACTTATGAAGTGGCTTCATGTCGGTAGTATCCAAATTTGAAAAATTTAGCTTTTTAAAAACTGCTCAAATAATTTTTTGGACCGCGAGAACGCAATCTCTGTAAAAAAACAGAATCCTTCCATATAAATCTTTTCACTGTATACATTGAGTCGACAATCTACCAGTATATATGTTCATATGTTGCCACATCGGATAGATGCTCCTTTTTTATGCTATCCACATAAAAGAAATTACTCAAAATAATGAAGGACCCTCCTTTGTTTGCTTTAGTGAAGCGCAATTCATGATTATTTTTTAATGTTTGCAAGGAATTATGTTCTCCAAGTGACATATTGAACTTTGCTTCCTTCTTGTCACCTTCTAAAGATTCAAATTTGGTGTTCATTATGTTAATAAGAGAGTCCAAATGAATATTTTCTCCTTTCGGTGGCGTGAAATTAGTTTTATTATAATTAAGATTAATAAGTAAAGTCAGAGTAATGTCATTTACGCCTTATTTTGCAACGGATGCAATAGGTTCTACCGCACATTGGACAAACTGGTGGGATGTTTCGTAAACAATTAACTTTGCATAAGCAACATATAAAC